>JBBPMD010000024.1:0-84915 GCA_038090095.1 Zangia roseola
TCTGTCAACCCCTGTCAATACTGTCACACTGCCATACTATCAGGCTAGAGTACTCTGTCACCTCTGTCAACTCTGTGAGACTCTAGAGGAACATTGTGACAGTTTGTCACAGACCGTAATAACTGTAAGATCTGTAGGGCAAAAGTTGGTTTGCTGATGTCATCGGCATCATAGGATGTTCACACAGTGTCTCCAGGCAGACATGAGGTCATTCCCCCCCAGTCCTTATCAGACCAGTACACCGCCCTCAGAGAAGGTTACCTTAGTATCATGGTTGAAACATATTAACAACCATCTCATATGGTCTAATACTAATACTATCTGTACCTGATACCATTCTATCCATCTCGCCACTTCGTCATGCTGTGGATAATTACTCGTTTAGCACACACGTAATCCTTACATGGCCATTGCATGCACGCACTGTATCTAGTATAGATGTCATAATGAACCAGTTTTCGATTTTCACGCATTGGTTTTTCCGACATCACCTCTGACCTTCGTTGTACATACACTCTGATATACCAGGTACACTCGGGTGGACCTCAGGCGGACCTCGGACCAGAATGGCAGTGGAGCAATTGGTACAAAGCAAATCACAGTATGAGCCTCTGACCTTCGTCGTACATACATCCGATATACCGGGTGCACTCGGGCTGACCTCAGGTGGACCTCAGACCAAATAGCAATGAAACAATTGACGTAAGGTATACTACGTTATACAGGCCCAACCGTCTGGGGACATAGCGGGAGCCTCCGTGCAGCCCGAAAGCAATGACAACAACCGGATGTTCGTGAGTAATACCGGGCTGGCGCCACCAATGGCGAGCGGCAGCGGTGTGGGCAAACACTAAGAAAATCCGTAAATAAACATAATGCCGGTATACATTCAAAGCTCCGCGGGATATATGCCGAAAGACCACTGACAAACGTCCCCTGGACCCTCCCAGGACCTAATTCTCGCCAAACCTCACTGGAACCTTTACGAAAACTAGCCGTGTAATGTCGCCAACCCAGCCCGATACACCCGCAAAGCACCCAATGACGAGCATGTTCATCACCGGGTGCTCTTTGGGTGGTGTAGTATTTTCAACAACTATGACCATCTCGGACCGACCAACGAAATTCTCTCGTTGCAGGTGCGATGAATTCACTATCGCCAGAATACTTTGTACATGTAACGGCCCGGAAGCTCGAAAGCATAGAAGGATTCCAGCATCCAAACCTTCGAAGACTCGTTCTCGATGTCACCAATGGAGACGATATCGAACGAACAGTGACTCGCATTGTTTTTGAATCCTCGCTGGCCATACCGGACTGGTAGGTGCACCATGCCTATCTAATCACTGTATGTGCTGAAGTTCAACGTTCAACTTCGAAGTGTATATTCTTAACCAAAGACGCTCCGTGCCCTCGAAACACTGATTCTCGGCAGATTCCGGGCCACAAAGTGGCGGATGTTTTTTACCATCATCGATCAACTCTGCTGCAAGAATCAATGCGCGTATCACCGTTCCATCATGCCATCACGGCCGCTTCTGGCACTCAGTATTTGGCATGTGATCCCGCGTTTATTGCAATCCTCGTGGTCAGTGCAAGTGCCGAATCCTTGACTCTCTTGCTGCATTGACGATGGAGCATGATACGGTTCACATGCTTCCGATTGATCACAGCTGGTCGAAACTGCATCACCGAGTATGCCATGGCTACTCATATTGGTGGGTGCACGCTCGAAGTTCTTTGACCAAAGTTGAGTTGCCAGCCGGCATTGGCACCCCCGAAATCACCGTGATACCCGATGCGAGATATTTCCCGTATAAGATCGCTGGTGTATCGTCCCGCAAACAAGGCAGCTGTTTCCGGCGGCGGCGATCAGCCAGAAGGAAAGGGTGAGATCTGATATGTTTCTGGTCACATAGATGGGTTATTCAGTGGTTCGCGCCATATGCCGAAAGAAGGCTTAACATCCGGACCTTCTAAAGAGCTTCTGGGAAGGCCATTTAACTTGGAAACTGAACCCAATGATAAATATATCTGTGGGGTAATTTACCCCATGCGATACTCGCATCAAGATTGAATAATTGCCTCAGCGTGACGCCCGATGCCGAAAGCAACCAGCGCACGCTTGGCACGGGATTGTACGGCGAATGTGGGCCAAGTTGGGGTATGATCGATTTCAAATCATTGACGAGCACGGTAAATTCAAGCCGATCCGCACACCTTGTTCGGCTGAACTTGTCATACAGAACATGCTCTCGGTCGGGCGGTAGCTTTTATGTTGAGGGAGATAGAGCGATCATCGAGATATTGAGCGCATTCATCAGCACATGACCGGGAACCAGATAGACCCTGCGCATCGAGAAGCATTCAAATCGTTTCCTTATCGTGTTATCATTGTGGATGAGCGCTCGGATAGCGTATGATAGTATTGCGATAGTTGTGCGTAATCGCCCCCTAAGGTGGTTTTGCAGGCATATAAAAGAGGGGCTTCCTGACCAAAACGCTCAGCATTTCCTCTCATCACGCCTCGTTCCCAAGTTTCGTTCATGTCTGCAAATACTCAAATTTTCATCACCGGCGCGACTGGTATGCCTCCCTGAATGCCCCTATCTGAGGCTTTGATTTTCTGCCAGGTTATGTCGCGGGCTCTGTGCTCGATCGCCTCCTCCGACATCCCACCTTTGCAACTTCCGATATTACTGCACTCGTCCGAAAGGCAGACAAGGCCCCTGCTTTTGAGTCGGTCGGAGTTAGGACGGTCATTGGTTCCTACGACGACCACGCTCTTCTCGAGAAGCAGTCGTCCCTGAGTGATGTCATATTCGCATCCGTGCGCAAGAACTGGCTCATTTGTGATGGAATACGCTTTGACGAACCATAGGCTGATGCTGATAATGCAGAAGCGTGTGCAGCGATCCTGAGGGGGTTGAAGAAGCGTTTCGAGGCGACCGGCAAGGCACCTATTCTCATACATACTGTGGGTGGTTGATCCGCCTTCCTATAGACATGCACATTCTGATGCCGGTGGCCAACTAGTCTGGAACTGGTACAGAGATCCATGGGTTTCTGTCGCTCGTTCGTTGACCACCTCTTGCCAGCTATCATTATCGATAACACGCAAGGCGATTACGAGACTGAGACAGTTTGGGATGATACAGATGTCGCCCAGTTAGACACCATTCCAAACACGCAAGTTCACCGAAATGTCGACACTCTCATTCTCGCCGCCGATGGAGAAGGTGAGTTGTATATTTGACCCGCGCATATAGCCGTAGTCACCGTACCTAGGGTATGTGAAGGCGTACTTTGTCATCCCTTCAACGATCTACGGATTTGCTTCCGGGAAGTTCGTGGATCTGGGTGTTCAGAACATGCGTTCCATTCAAATGCCTCAGCTTGTTTCCGCCTGTATCGCAAGGAAGCGTGGCGGATATGTCGGCAAGGGGCTGAATGCGTGGCCAAACGTTCAAATTGACGATGGTACGTGTCTTGCTTGTCCTGTGACACGACCCCAATATTCACAAGGTGGTCCTGTCATCAATAGTTGCAGATCTATACATCGTGCTTTACGATGCTATCCTGGAAGGAAAAGCTGGCCATGGTCGTGAGGGGTACTATTTTGTCGAGAACGGGCACTACGTGTTCAAAGATGCGGGCGCCAAGATCGGAGAAGTCCTTTACGAACTGGGTACGAGCGAGACACCTGAGCCAAGTACATTCACCGAGGAAGACTACAAACGATTCCCCACGGTAGGTGCTCATGACAGCCGTCTGCTATCCGCAGTGATGGAATCGTGCGCTTTTCTTCAGCTGTATTTCCTTGGCACCCACTGTAGGTGCAAGGCAACCCGCGCTCGGGCACTTGGCTGGAAGCCCAAGTACACAACAGAAGACATGATGAAGAGCTTGAAAGGCGAGGTCGAGTGGCAATTGAAACACACACCTCGTGCGTAGAGCTCGGCGAGCTGTGTGAACTGTATCATATCCCTGTGTACCACGCCTGTAAGTTGTGATGTGAATCCATGGTGACTGACAGCTTTCGTTACTTCTTAGCCTTGGCTGGGTTGATCCGGCGCGAGGACTTGAGGACCTCAGATTATCGACTCAAGGGCATGCAACTTCAGGGTCTTAATCGTCCCCACAATAAATTCCGGGGTAAAGTTTCGATACGATAACCCTGCTTATCTATACAAGTGTGGGAGGTAAGTTATCTGAAGCGCCCTTCAGGGCGGAGTACACTGTGATTCGTCCTCCATCTCCATTTCCAAGGTAAGCGCACTGTATGAACATGTACATACTCGTTTCAATCATGAGGCCTTCCGGTGTCTTGAGAAGAGACCGGAGGTAGACTTTGGGAAGCAGAAGGCGCGGAGATGGGGATGGGAATGTGCTTAGGTAAGTCCAGCCGCAAATTTATTACTTGATCGCACGTGTCAGGTTCACAGCATTGGAGGCTGTGACAGCGGCCCTCATAGGCCGCTCAAATGGCTCGTACTATTTAGCCCCTTCTACCGCCCTAGTCTTCTCTTCTCTTTCTTTCCTTTTCCCCTTCATTTGAAAGTTCCCCCACAATAGTCTTTACCCATGGTGCCGGACGTCAGGCGTCGCAACAGCAAAGCCCATGGCGCAACATTGACCTTACTGAAAGGGCACGAAGGCTGCATGTCCCTCGTCGCATTTGTGTCGGATGACCACATTATCAGTGCGTCTGATCAGGACAGGACAATTCGACAGTGGACTTTTTCAGATGGCCACTGGCGTAACGAAGTGTTGAAGGAAGCCATGGCTGTGTGCGCAGTCGCCACGTCGCCCGATCGTCGTTGGGTCGCCTATGGCGGGATTGACGGGCGTGTGAGACTCATCGACCTCGAGACGCGGAAGATTACAAAGTCGGATGACCGACATACAGATATGGTCCAATCGGTAGCGTTTTCTCCAGACTCGAACCAGCTGGCGAGTGGTGCGCGCGACGGGACGATGCTCCTGTGGTCGCTAAATCCACTTCAACCGGTTGCAGAACCGTCCAAGAGACACAACGACTCTGTCTGGTGCATTCGCTATTCCCCAGATGGAGGGAAAATTGCAAGCTGTGATCGACAGGTCATCCAAATTCGGGACGGCGCTACGCGTGCCAAATTAGCCATCACCGAGCAAGCATGGTCGCTTGCGTGGTCTACGACTTCCGAAGGTTGCTTCCTCCTGGCTGGGTGTATCGACGGCACTCTCAGGCGTTTCGATGCTAGCACTGGCGCAACGTTAACCATATGCAAAGCACACCGGGACGTCATATTCTCGATTGCATTGCCGCACAACGCCAACTTTATCGCAACTGCCTCATGGGACAAAACCGTTCGCTTTTGGGAAGCAGCGACGTTTCAAGAAATCAATCCGTGTCTTCAACATGAAGTCAATGTCCACTCCATTTCCATATCATCGAACAACAATTATCTCGTTAGTGGAGCAAGAGATTCCATTGTCCGTGTATGGAACCTGCAAGCCTTGGTTCCTATGCTTTTCTGTCCCATTCCTCTGCAACCTCTTCGAGTATGTTTCGTTTATTTTTGGTCATACCCCGATTTACGTTATATCAGGCACAACAGAAAAGTGGATTCCTTCGCCATGTCCATTTCGCCGCAGACCGTCACCCTACTGAGCCACATCTATCCAATGCTGTGAACGCCATTTCTCCTTACGTTGGGAACCTGTGCTTATTTTCTTCACTTAGGAGAGCCGGATAGCCTCCAAAAGTTCTCAAGAAAGTCTGCAGAAGAACGATGGCGGATCTGCGGAGGATAAGAGTCCCCTAACCCGTCTCAACATTCCAAAGTTGCTCAGGAAAAGGTCCAAGGGTAATATGGTACGCCAGTAACATCTCCCAAGTAGTACTTCCGAGCTGATTCAAGTTTCCAAGGTCGGTGGTCTCCGGACTCCTAGTGTAAGTTGATGTCACTCTTCCAAGTCTATTCAGTACTTCATAACCTACCCAGCCCTCCTCCCAAGAAAGCAACGCTCCGGATAGTCCCGCAGAAGTACGGTGCTCGCCCGTCTCCTATCATTCCACAGTGAGTTATCATTCGGGACTCATCCGGTCAGTATATACATCTATTCCTCCAGGAACGATCGAATGTCAGTGCTTTTGATACAGTTCTTGGACGCACAATTTCATTCCTGATCTTTGATATTAGTTTCTTTCTCCTGGTGAACCCTCTCGGATCGCTTCCGCTACAATCGTGCGTGGCCTTTTATTAATATGACTCATTGATCATTCACGGCGTTTCAGCAATCGCCCAGCCCGACCTCATATGTCAGCGACAGTGAAAATGCGGATCTGATTCGTAAAATGTGAAATGTCATTCAGAGCTTGTCTGCTCGTCATTGAACTCTCATCGCAGCCGATCCCACCCTTCGAACCTTTCCGGAAAAATCATCCCCGAGGGAAACGATCCGGTCTCTGGAGGTAGCCACGGGGATATCTATAGAGGTACACTCAATATCGACGGGAGCACCATCCGCGTTGCGTTACTTGATTTATTTTCATACTGTTTGAATCTCACCGTCCATCAATCTAGGTCGCGGTCAAAGTGATAAAAAAATATACAGCCCAGGGTGACGACCAATCCAAAAAAAGGGTGCGTATTGGTATGAATTGACGGAGTCCCGTTTGAATCGACTCCCCCAGCGTCTCCGCCGGGAAATTACACTCTGGAGAACGCTTGAGCACAGAAACGTCATACCATTGCTTGGGACGAGCTCCGATTACGGTGCTTTTGAGGCTATGGTCTGCCCTTGGGTCGAAAATGGTGCATTAACGACATATCTCGATAATCGCAAGGATGAGTTGACGGAACAGCAGAGGTTTGCGATAGTGAGTTTTCTTCATTGCCCTGCTGGACATGCTTCGATGTCACCACTGCAGATTAACGACGTCGCCTTAGGACTGCAGTACTGTGAGTGATAAAATTGTGCAACGGCTGTCTGATTCATGACATGTCCTATCGATACAGTGCATTCGCGCGATATCGTGCACGGCGATATCTCTGGAGTACGTAGCGGTTTAGCTTACCATTGCTACTCATCCCTATGGTTACTGCAGACCAACGTCCTGATTCATGAAAGTGGACGAGCGTGCATCGCCGACTTCGGCTTGTCGGTTGTCCTGACTGACCTGCGAGGATCCTCAATGGCGTTGACATACCAAGTAAAGGGGACACTCCGCTACACCGCTCCTGAGTTGTTCGGGATTCTTGAACCTGGTCTTGACAGCGATAGCACCAACGCCAATGATGATGCGTGCAAGATCTTTCCGACGGTACAGAGCGATATATATTCTTTCGGTGGTATTATGCTCCAGGTGAGCTTCAACATTGGTCTGGAAGGACGACGCTGACAGACGCCCGGTGCCGTGCTTTTTTTTGTGCGACTCTTTGCCTTCACGAAGACCTTGAGTGGCAAAATACCATACCATTATCTCGTGGACGGCCAGGTCATCCTTGCTATATCCAAAGGGGAATATCCGAGGCGACCCAAATCAAGCTGTGTCGTAACGGACGCCCAGTGGGATTTTATGATCAAGTGTTGGTCGTTTGAGGCGATGGATCGTCCGTTGGATGCGCACATGGTGACCTTTGTGCACGAACAGTTGCTCAATGTGGTGGCAGCGACGTCCCCGCATTATGAGTCGTCGCCGTCGCGAAGACGGCGTGAGACCGGGCGGTCCGACGAGGAGTTACAGTTACAGTGACCTTGGCTGGTCTAGGGTCCAGAGGGTGGGGTTAGTGTTCGTTCCCAGAGTCTTTATTCTCGAAAATGGACAGACGAACGTTGGCGGGTCGGGCGGGCGGCTGTTAGGACGATCCGTGTGTTCATTGGGATTTGTATCATTATTGGCGGGTTCATCAACACTAGTAATATTTTGAGCCTGCACGTTGCCTGAACGTCCTATTGGATCCGTCGGCTTAATTCGGCCCGCGGCCCGCGGGCATCTCAGTGCGTCAATTGTTGTCTTCCAAGCGTGCATGTACGCGCTCGCACGGCACCAGAGGACAAGACGCCGTCAAGCCACAATCGCTACGTACTGAAGTACTGCACGGACAGCAGCTGCGTGGATGTACCGACTCCGTCCCACTGGCACGGCTGAGACCAACGCGTGTGGTCTTGCTCTCCTCAAAATGGACTCTGTCCCACTGGCACCCGAGCACGCCGCTGTTGAATGAGGCTAGCAAGAACCTGTCGTCTGGTTCAAATTCTACCCAGTGCCAGTGAGTATATTAGATCTATCTAACCAGGGTTCTCGCGCTGAATGACCGAGTATCTTCCTTCAGGAAAGTGCAATATGTCGCGCAGTCCACACAGGAATCGCAGTGGTGCTCTTTCGAGCTGACTCGGAAACTGCTCTGGAGACGGGGTACTAATCTGATATGCCCGAGGACTGAATCGAGTTCCCACTCGCACATTCTCGTGTGAAATGTTGAGGTAATACATGAAAGGTGCCGCTCCATTGTTAGACGCGCAAGTCGTACATATGATGCGACATGGCTGAGCAGTATAGTCGTTCACCAGGCGTCTTGGACGTTCATACAACGATATCGGCCTACCGTTGCTAGAAATGTGCAGACGTCAGCGCATCCTAGCGGGAGAACCTCAGGACCGTCTGCCACCGCTATGGGAAAGGTGACAACAAATGCCGAGGTCATAAAGCTATATCAATAAGGAGGCATGGTATACTGGGAGACTGGATTCCCTGGATTCAACGACCACCATGCCTCTCTCTGCGATACCGATGCTCGCCCCGAGAACGTTGCCTCAATCACCCCGGAGGTTAAATAGCAGTGAGTAGATGGACAGGGGTACTGAAGCAACAATACTGACGGGAATCAAAGAATCAGATTGTGCCAATCCCATTTCCAGAAACGTTGTGCAAAAGTAAGTAAGGGGAGTGATCGAAGATGTGGTATTGACGAAGACTCATCCAAATAGGACCTACTCAAGAAAGACCTTCACAACTGTTCAGGACAGCCCAACGAATCTGATCGAGATCAATACTCGGAATGACACACGGACCCTTGCGTTCCTTGCGGATGGGAAATATTTGGTGACCGGTGGGTGGGAAGGAAAACTTCGACGCTGGCAAGTACAAGACGGGAAGGAAGTGGGGTTACCGATGGACGCGATGAGTTGGGTTTACAACATTGCGGTATCGCGAGACGGGAAGTGGGTAGTGAGTGGGGCGGGATTCGGCCATGCGAGGGTCTGGAACGCGGACAGCCGAGAATTGGTGGTTGAGCTCAAAGGCCTCAAATGGAATGTGAACGTTGTGGACGTCTCCCCAGACGGGACGAAAGTCGTGACCGGATCTGATGACGAGACTGCGCGTGTCTGGTCGCTTTCCACTGGTCGGCAGCTCTTCGGGCCCCTGGAACACGGTGATGACCTCGCCGCGGCCAAATTTTCTCCCGATGGACACCTCTTTGCAACTGCAACATTGTGGCGCGAGTCTCTCCGAATCTATGACGCTCGCAACGGCTACCTCCTTGTGGATTTCAAGATCAGACCCGGTTCACTCTTCAATAAATCCATCGTCTGGGATCTTGACAGCAAACGTATTTATGCCTTGTCAAGTGATAGTCACGTTCACCAGTTGGACGTATCTACCAGGACCACGCTGTCGAAGTGGCGTATTCACAGCAGCAATGACCCACAGTGTATCGCCATCGCAAAGAACGGCAGGTACCTCGCAGTTTCTGCTGGGTTGATGGTCTCATTCTGGGACATGGAGACGCACGAGCAAATCGGGTCTCCCATCATGCATACCGATACTATCTCGTCCATGGATATCTCAACAAACCATGACATCGTAACGGGTACATCCGAGGGAATCACGCTGAGGAGTCTTCGTGGGGTCCTTCCCTCTCCCTATTACGACAATGTGAGTATACCTCTGCGCCAGCCACCTGGCTTTCTTATCACGACCCGAAGACCATCCAGGATCTCAGACACGAACTTGCTAGTCTCAAGGATCGCTATGATGCCCAATCGCTCAAGCTCGCTGCCGCCACCCAGAAATCCCGTGATCACAAATTGAATAAGGAGAGAGGCCGCACAATTGCTGCTCTTGCTGCCCAATCGGATCACTTGAAGCACTCAGTTCTTGTCAAAACGGATGATCTCGCGGCGGTGCGACGAGACATTGAGAAGCTCGATCATGTGTCGCACGAGCTTATGCTGGTGCGCAAAGATCTCAAAAGTTACCACTCTCGAACTTTCGAGATCCACCACGGTTACGACGAGCAAGTTAGAATGCTCAAGTCTGTTGTCGGCGATAGTCGTCCCAAATTGGATACCGTACGGAACTTCATTACAGACTCGGATGCAGACGCAGAGGAGACGATCATTCAGGCCCTAGAAAAGCTGAATGCAAATATTTGGCGGACCTCAATGATCATTGCCGGATCTTTTGTTAACAGTTTCCGGGGCGGCGCCACAGAGGAACGATCATCTGCAGCGCAACGTCTCTCAGAATCGATTTCGCGAACCATGGAGGGTCACTTGAGGAGCGCATCACGCGGAGACGTGAGCCTGCACCTCCCGATTGCGTTCCAGGCCTACCTCACCTCCCAGTTATACCGAATTGTTTCTTCGACGACGACAGAGAAATGCCACAAGTTCCTCTGCAAGACTTACAAACGATTGCAGCAATCAGGCAGGGAACCGATCATCAAAAGCTATTATCCTGCTAACGGTGCCAACAGAGCCACAAATATCATGCGGGCGCTGGCGGTCTCTTAGTTGCACCTATATCAGCACCTGCGACAATGTCCGCGACGCTGCGATTTCGGATACTTTACGAGGGCTCTCTGACATCGTCGTAGCAGCTGGTTGTGCAGCCTCTGCTTCCGCAGCCGAGACAAAGATATTCGGATTCTGGGGCAACATATCGTCGATGATCTCAACCAGCGAAGAACTTGCAACATCGATTCGGGGTGCGCCTGCAGCCGATTTCAAACTCGTGGCTGTTTATCCCAGTCAGATATTCGACGAGAACACGATGGAAATGGATCGGAGAGGTCACCGTCAAGGCCGTGCGAGACCAAGGGGAAAGGAAGTCCTATGCACGACTCAATTGGGGTTGGTGAAGGAGGTTATTACACAGCACAAGAAGTTGACTGCATCGACGATAACCAAGGCCAAGGTTCTTCTGTAGTCTTCACTAGGAAAGAGGGTCGATGGTCTCGTGTCAGTCATCGTATCGTTGCGCTTTGTACTATCTCATAGTAAACGAATTGTATCAGTAACGCTCCGTTCCGCGCGCTGTCATCGATCAAACCCTTCTGGATCTCAAACAGAACGCGACGACCTCCCCACCGACGGTTGGAATGATGATACGATGCTCGAGGTGATGGGATGCGGCGGTGACGACGAGGATAGTGCGAATGACGACTCGGCATATATGGAGCAGGTTATCCCACAAACTCTTCTCCGTACACAAACATCTCCGGTTTCAGCTGGTCTCGAACTCATGACATCTACCAATCCTACGACAAACGCACAAGGGCACCGGGTGTGCCGCCACGATGCGCCAACCCGAGTCGAATTCCGTGCATGGTCACCGATTTGGATGGCTAAATGCGGATGCCAGGCTGACCTCGGGGGTCATGCCATCAGGAACTTACACTGGCCGAACGCAGAGGAGCAAACACTCTCCGCAGAATGTGCCTCTGTCTTGCCAGATCGTTTAGGGGGAAGTTCACGAGACGGTGTGACTAGTAACCTCAGATTCACAGAGTGGCAGAGTAAGACAATGACCAGCTTCTCAGCGGGATATACAATCAAACTGTTGGTTCGATGAATGCTTACCCCTTGGTTTGTCTCGCCCGGCCCGTCAAGGGTAAACGTTCTAATAGGAGCCAATCATGTCCTCGGTTCGCGAGACAATTCAAGACAGTTCTCTTCATTTCATGGCCAGTTCCCTTCCCTAAATGAGCGCCATAGTGCCTAGAAAATCTAAAGCTTCCCATAGCCTTTCTCCTTGTACACCTTTTGCATCTGTGACAACGTCTTGTCGAGCCCTTCAAGCCACCTGTCGAGCGCTTCGTTAACTTTGTCGGAGGAGGCGATCGCGGCCCCATCTGGGTCGGCGGCGAGTTTAGCGTAAAAGTCTTTGCGGTAGGGGCACGCTTTCATCGCCAACTGTTCTTTCCGGTTACCGATGTCCGTAGTAGACACATCAAAGATATACGACGAAACAGAACATGATGAGCAAAAATTAGAGAGAGGTCGAGGAAAGAGGAGCAGGAGGACACAAGTGACAGAACACATACCGAAAATACACCCCTTACGATAAGATTGTGATACTGTCTCAAACTCGCTTCGTACCCCTTGGTGAATGCCTTGGCCAGTTCGACGTCCGGTTCCTTCTGAGCGGTGTGGAGAGCTTGGTGTGTGAACAAGAGACCGCGAAGGAGCCACATGAGCCCTTCGGTAGCAGGGCGTTTGGACTCCGATTGTTCGTTTAGGATGAGAAGCTCGAGGGTGGCAGATTTGTCCGGATAGGCAAGGTATCGAGTGCGGACTTTCTGCAGAGGAAATATGGGTCAAATTGAGAAAGACACGGGTCGATCACGCACAGTGATATTTCCGTCAAGATCGCTCACAACAGGCGCGAACGCAGGGTTATCGAGAAGTTCTGTTCGTCCGAGTCATCATGCGATTGAGTATCGCGGATGAAATGTGGATCAGAGCGTCGTTCCCATCCGTGGGTGGTCGATGAAAGGAAATGTATACACACTGAACAGGCGGACGACGCCTTCTGCTGCTTCGAGGAAAGCGAGGGTATCGATTCCATCTTCTGTGTTGGGGACATCAGCGAAAGACTAGTGGTATCATCAGATAAGGGTCATCGTCTGTGTCAGACAATACAGTGAGGATCGTACTGCAGACTTACCTTTACGGTTTCAAGAAACGGCGCCATCGTTGTCGTGTGTTGTATATGGTTGGGATCAACGTACGACTGCTGATCTAAGCCACCACTACTTCGGCGAATTGGCTGGTATTTCTCTGGATGATCTTCCTTCGCTCACTTCAAATGAACATGTGGCTATTCTACTAGTATAATTTAGTCCTGGTCCGAGAAAGTACCATGCAAACAAATCCTCTTCCAGAAGTCGTGTATCTAGCTCAAGCCTGAGGAAGAGTCTCTTGCTCTCGCGTTTGCTTCCTGAAACACTAAACAAAGCAAGAGGAATGGCGGCGACGGTACTTCCGTGCATGTACGAGGTGTGAGTGCTGGGCGATGCGACGCCGAAACACATCCGATCGAAGTACCGTGTGATCGGCACAATGTTGATGCGTTCTTCATGTGCGCTTCAATGGTTAGTTGCCTCATTATTCAATCGTTCAATCCCACGATGATCACCTTTATCCACCGCACTGTAAATATCAATCTAGTCCATATACGCTGCAAACATCCGTCAGCGATCCAAACAGTTTACGAACCCGTCTCCTTTCTCTTCGGGGTTGGGGTCGGTGTCGTTTCCGCAAACATGCGCTCTAAATATGCCTTGTTCACGTGTGGCGGCGGAGAGATGCAACACGAGAACCTTTCAGGGCGACTCGAGAGATACCTGCATCATAGCATTAACACCACAAAGGTTCAAGGGGTCTAGATCACGTACTGAATTACACCGTTCATCCAACTCGTTTCCTCGGCCATATTTTGGGAATACGGAGCTCGGACATCGCAAACATCGCGGAGATGAAGAACCACTACAGTGTAACAACGTCGTGCGGCACACCAAGGTAGATTCGCCGACCAAACCCAAATACAAAGTCCATATGATTGCTGGTGTTCTCGTTTAACGTGCCGTCCTCGTTAAGAAACCTCTTCGGGATAAACTTTTCTGCGTCCGGGAACTGCTTCTCATCCCGGGACATGACCCTGGGGATAAAAATGTTTTACCCGAGAACGAGCGGGGGATAGGGAGACCTACCTTGTGCCTGCCGCCGCCGTCATAAACTCAATCATTATCATCTGTGCATAGTCATGAAAGGAAATCTACCTTAGCCATCGTAAACGTTACTGTCTGAGGTTGCATGCCAAATTCCTTATTCCGTTGTCAAGGCTTTGCATGGCATATACAGAAATTTAAATGGGTTTTGAAGCATTCATGGTTTTCATATGGGTAATATGTCCTTGGTATCGAGAGCAGATTCTAGTGGTCTTCAATATTGACATGGTGTACAACGCAGGCCTACAAGAAGATGAGGGGATCGAAGCCATACAGTATTAGATAAGCTTTTCACATTCGCACGGTTCGATGTGCAGTTGCGGTACGATCCTAGTGAGCTCTATCGGCCGATTTGCCCTCGGCCACATAAGTTTCACGCCATGATGTGAACCCACCCTGAAAGGCTGAAACACTCAGGTTTCGCATATATGAATAGTCTATCTTCTCGAAACACATATTTTCTAATTAACAGCAGCAAGTTACGAAGTGTCGAATAAGTTTTATCGATTTATCGATCGTCGACAAGGGCCGACTACATCCTAGGGAGAACATACTTTACTGTAAACCCGAACGACAGCAAAAAGAAGAAAGAGATATGATAGCTAAATGTCGGATTTACATTCCGAGCATTGCAACTCTGTACTAATACAATGCGTGACACCGTCAATGAATCATGGAAATAATAGAATATTACTAATGTCCATCCTTGAGCTCTACCGAAATAGAACCGCCATCTCTGCAGAAACAACCCCAAGCCCCACGGTTGTCATCATTAACAGAGGCAAGAGATTCCAGAAAGCAAACTCCTTCTGCTTCACTAGGATTCCCTTTTGACCCAAGATACCGCGCCAGAGCAGACCAGCGAGGGAGGCCGAGAAAGTGAAGCTGACCGCGCCGATGTTGGACGCGACTGCGAGGGCAATAGCAGCGGCGCGGTTGGCATCATATGGGAGATCTGCCGCGCGAACGACTTGAGTAAGAAGGATGGTGGCGCCGATGTTGGTACCTGCGAGGTTGCACAGAATGACACCAAGAATGCCAACCAACCAGATTGTCGGGTGCATTTGCTTATGGGACGCGCGAACGAGCCACTCAGCAAAAATGTTAACCCATCCCTGGTGATTGAGAGCTTCGATGAGGATAAACTGGGAGAATGCGAAGGGAATGAGGGCAAAGGGTAAGCGCGGCAGTGCAGTGATGAAAGTCGGGAAGCGTTCGTCGAGCCAAGTGTGAAGGTCGGCCTTGTACGACCTATACTTCTCGATGATGCGTGGCATCTTCATGTCTGTTTCGGGTGCGGGGAGGCGTTTCTGAGGCGTCTTGAAGGTCTCGAGTTGTCTGAGATCGGGAGGTGAATGCGACTCGGGATCGGAAACCTTTTCAATTGAGGATCCCTCCATGTGAGAGGTATTGGTTCGTGACAAAGGATTCGAGGCACTACTCTCAGAGATTTCTTCATCGAGTTCTTCCCTCACGGGGCTGGGATCCCCACGACCCAACATCCGAATGCCATGGGAGTATCGGTAATAATCCCACCCAAGGTCGAACAGGAATTTACCGAAGGCGAATGGTAAACTGATCATCCAGACGTCGATTCCGAAGAAACTGACGAGGAGACAGAGGACAAGAGTTGCCCCAAGCATGAAACTACCAACCCAGGCACCAACGGGATCCAACAGCGCGTGGCGTGGATCCTTGTGAGAGGTATGAGTTAATTTCCGCGGAACCTGCTTGCGGAATTGGAATCCAAGCGCGGCAAAGCAAAATATGTTGCAGGCGAGAAAGGGGAGGATGGTATACGCTGTAAAGGCCGCTTCGTTGACGCTGAAGCCTTCGGTTATAACAACCTTGCGCACAATAGGTTAGTTACAGCGGATTTGACGCGAGAAAGCGTACATTAGTGGGATTCCCGACGAACAGAACCATACTGGCGGTGTTGGCAGCAGCAAATTCTGCCATAATCCACGCTCTAGGGTCGAGGTTTGTGATTTCCGTGTAATAGACCAGGAATGCGGTGCCAGAGAGGACGACGGCGTCATTTCCCAGAAGCATGGAGACAAAGGAGAGCATGGCATAGAAGTAAAGATATAGCCTCCATCCATTGTCACCACCTTTGTTGCTGACCCAGGATGCGGCAGCCCGAAGCATTCCAGTAATATCAAGGGTTATTGCCATGTAAGCGAGAGAGAAGAATAAGATGAGGATGTTATAAGGTTTGACGCCGTCGGTCCCGACGATTCCGTTGCGAATGACCACTGGATCAAGACATTGAGCGGCCCAGAGTATTACAATGGCGAGGATTGGAGCGGTGAGGAGATTGATTGATATCCGAGGTACTGGCCAGGGTGCGGGTATGGAAATTGGGCGAATTACAAAGAAAATGGAGACAATGAAAAGCACCAAGGTGGCGATGGCGGGTCCAGAAATCATGATGAGTAGTATCAATCA
This sequence comes from Zangia roseola, assembly GCA_038090095.1. Classification (NCBI taxonomy): domain Eukaryota; kingdom Fungi; phylum Basidiomycota; class Agaricomycetes; order Boletales; family Boletaceae; genus Zangia; species Zangia roseola. The sequence goes on from JBBPMD010000024.1 coordinate 16,452, forward strand.
GGGAAAACGTTGAATGTGCATAAAACAAGTTGAAGATAGTGCAAATTCGTATGGAGCAGGATGTGAGGTGACCAGGAGGTATATATGTACTAACGGCAATCAGTTGACAGACACTCATGAGTAGACGATGTTGGTCAGTGATGTAGGTGTTCACTCACACAGTAGTGATGATCCTTATGTAACACTCCGCGGAGAACCAATCGTTTCACTCCAATATTTGTAACACCGCACATGAGTTCCCGGAACTTTGTCGCACGCGCAGTCATCAAGTGACAACTTGCACTAATGGTAAACAGCGTTTGCAATCAATTGACAGATCCTTATCCGGGTAGACGATGTTGGTCAGTGATATCCTATCAATAGGTGTTGACTCACACAGTGGTATTCGGATCATCGAATAATTTTCCATTCCAATGAAACACCACGCATAAGTTCCCAGAACTTTGTCGCACGCGCAGTCATCAAGTGACAAAGCACTCAGTGAAGTGAGCAAGTTTCTCCCTGCTTTGGAAGTTTGATCGCCTGAATGCTTATCGGGGACGAGCTGCAGCTTCTTTGGGCCCCGGACAGTCCATATTGAGGTACATATTGATTGTCCCTTCGGAGACTAATTCGGACCGTCATAAGTACTAGCCATTCTCCTCTCCTCCGAGGCTCCACTCCTCAGACTCACCGAGTGATCATGACGGGTCCGACTTTGTACTTCGAATATCAGAAAGTACAGAGTCGCAGCATTTTGTACGAGTTCCGCTGCTGTTTTCAGCAGCCTTCGGTGTTCAACTCTGCAAAGACTGTTGCTAATTATAGATCACCGGTGAGCCTCACCACATTGGAAGTCTAGCTTGAACTCGCTACAATATGACATGCACGAGACGCCTGAGGTGAGTGCGATACATATTTCTCAAGCACGGGCTGTCAAGATGTGTCATGGTGACACTGTTCCACTCGCGTTAGTACAGGTTGGCCGACCTGAGTTAATGTGTAAAAAATCAGATATTTGACGCCTTTACAGTAACTCTACAGCGACCGATCACGATCCCAGGACAACAAGGGTCTCGTCCAAGAGCCTAAATGTACTTAACATTCTGACGAATATGATACCAGATGAGGGACCTACCGTAGATAGCATGCCACTCCGTGTACGTTTTCCAAGGTGCCTCGCGATCTACGGAAAGAACACTCCTGATTACTGGGACGGGGACTGGTCTTGGGGGAAGGGGGCCTTTCCTTTCCAGGTTTCCTTGAAGGAAACGCCACCGAACATCGATAGCGATTATCGACGCTGGTAAAGTGACGGCTAGCTGAGAGGGTGAACATGCGTCCATACCATTAGAGAGCCTCGTGCAACGTGCTGAACCTCGCGAGGAACACCTCATTTATGTGGGCACACTTCTTCTCTCCAGAGAAGTAACCTGAAACAAATGAGCGTCGAATAGGAATAGGAATGCATACGCACATCTCCATGAGATGCACCACCCGCTTTCAGGAGCTAAGGATGTCATCTCCCGACAGGGTGAGCGTTTGTCGCTACTCTTTCATCTCTAGCTCTGACATTTCCACCACTGCGCATACGGGCTGGAAGGCGGAGATGACCATTAGATGGCTACCATTTTCTGTCAATATTTTCCATCGAAAACATCCTCCGCAATGCCACTTTCATTGGCACGATGTTACGAGAGTCCTTCCCAATCAGAAGACAGAATTTATACGTCAGACGACTTTGAGCTTATCTCTGCAGGTGTCGGCCCAGCTGAGTACAAAGCCATAACGTGATCTTTTGCTCGCCTGCCTATGATGACGACTGCAACTTCAAACGGCCAAAGATATAGGGTAAAATATGAAACACGAGTCTGAAGTCAGAATGACTGACGTTGTGTGTAACTCTCGAAGGCAAACTCAGCTGCCAGAAGGAGGTGTATGGGCCACGAAACTCGAACGATGTCTCCCCTTAATTTCGCGTGTCGTGTGTCTTAAGAAGAGACCCTTTCCGATCCGAGTGTGAATCCGATACCAAGAGATCATGGAGTCAGGCAGACCCAGCTTGAACTTCTACGATGGCAAGTTCCCCCCACCCTACCCCCAAGTCGGTGCCGAATAAAACAATCAATACCCTCTTGCAAACGAACTTGGGTTCAAGTTGTAGTGAGCGTGTGATCGCGCTGTCTAAAATAAGTCATCTCCGGCTCAAAATTAGACCAATGTTTCAAATTCAACGTCCGAATAATATCTACTAAACCGTGATATTCCTTTGGTGAGGTTGCACTGCTTGATGTTGCAATCGAAATTTACTACACAGAGTAGCAGCCATAGAACCAGAGCGTTTCCAGCATTCGAGCTCTACACCCAATATGTACATCAAGCCCGAGTACGAAGGCCACGCTCCAGACCTTCTTTTACCTGAAATAAAACAATCTACTCGAGTAACGCCAACGACCGTCGTTTTCTCCTTTGCATCTAGTTTGATTTAAAATCCACAAGAATACGTTCCATGTATGCCTTCGTCACATGCGGACGTGGAAAAATGCGACATGGGAACGTTTCCGGGCGACTAAGATAACAAAGCTCACAGGGTCTGTAAGACGGCGTTGGGCCTGGATCACGTACTGCGTTATTCCGTTCACCCACTTGACTTCGAATGCCACGTTATTTCCTTCGTCGTCTTGGGGTATATGAAACTCGAACATCGCGAGCACGGTGGCGATGGCAGTGAAGAGCGACGCGTCTGCAGCATATCGCCCTAACCAAAACCAAGCGTTAACTACTGTTGCCAACTGGCCGAACGTTACGCGTGCACGCACCAGGACAGATTCGTCGACCAAATCCAAATATAAACTCCATTGGATTGACCTCGTTCAATCTGCCATCATCATCAAGGAATCTCTCCGGAATGAATTCTTCTGGATTTGGAAACCGAGATTCATCACGAGACATGGCCCTAGCGAAATCTAGTCGCCATCCGGGCCTTCAGGGAACGATATCGAGACGTACCACGCATTTGCAACCACGGTTGCGCCTGCCCTCGCTGACGGGTTAGCCGATATCCACGTATGTTCACAAAAAAGAAACATGCCTTTGGGTATATATTGGCCGTTATAGACATCATCGTCAGAAGTGGCGTGCCAAACTCCTTGCGCATCCGTTGTTAAAATCTCGAAACAGGTTTCAAGATATAATCATATGACCTAATGGTACCACTGGCCGCCATCGAACTGTCTCACGAAGTATGGCTTCAATGTAGGGTAGAGCGGATCTGTCATCAAAATTAGGAATGCGACCAGTTCCGATGACTGAATCTATTTCAGCTTGAGCGCGCTTCCAGATACGAGGATTCGAAACCATAGCGAGAGTGAAAACCATCAGGGAAGAGGCGGTCTACAAAATAATTGTGAGATGTGTATGTTACGCTATCTGTTGGAAATACCGTTTCCGAGGAGGCTATACGCCCCCTCAAAGTGAGCGGTCGAAGTCACACGACAATCGATAACGAACCAAGAAGGGTGGATACAGCGGCCTTTTTCAGGATAGAAACATACTCCAAGCGATTTGATGGGTCGGTATACTTGTGTATCTGGAAGAGGTGGTCTGAGACCATTGAAGCGATCGGTCGTTTGTCAGAAGCTTTCTGTGAAAAGGACAAGTAAAGCGAATGGCGTCAAATAGGTTCCAGCCGTAAAAAATGTGTTTACCATGTGCTCTTCGACGTATCGGTACGGCATTTCGGTCAATCGTTCGGACAAGTCGTGAGTACGATTAGCCTCGCGTTTCAACCCAGACCCCGGGAACCAATCTGGAATATGTAGTACTTCAGACGAGACATATAAGTGTCGACATTCATGGTATCGTAGAGAATGGCTTACGAAATGGAAATAACTTGAATACGATAGCTTGCTCCGGTGTGGCCGCTGGTACCGCAGCCTCCGCGAAGTCCTCGAAATCATCCACTATGGGATCATCCTCTGCGGTCGGTTCATAGTTATAGGTTGCTCTTAACGTTACCGCGGTGCTGAAGCTGCAGCGCTTGTCAGTACTACTGATGGCGCCACCCATGAAAATGACTCCTACACCGTGTAATGGTGCTGAAAGCGATCAGGATATTCAAACAAGCTCATGGCTAGTTCTAGACCTTTTCGAAGCTGCATGGGACGCAGCGCGAGAGAGGCATCCGCGCGGAATGTCTGGTGTACTATTCGTCGGCATGATCTCCAATTATCACCGTAAGGGGTGAAGGCAAAGATGATGTCAATACCATAGCTGGCCTAAGTTAGTCTACAAATCCACGCCAAATAGCCCGCAGAATACCACTCACGGCGCAAGGCTGGCGACAAAAGGACGGTCTGAATAGATTTTAGAACGCTTCTCCAGTAATTCCACGGCAGCCGACTGCGATCCGAGCACGACTACGTCTTGATCCAAGAGACGGAAATAGAATACGTCACCTAGAGGTGCTTACATAAGTAACGTGCTGATGGCCTCTGATAAACGTACCGTAGATGGCGTGCCATTTCGTGTAGGTTTTCCAAGGCGCCTCGCGATCTATGGAAAGCATACTTCCAATTATCGGGAGGTGGACTGGTCCGGGAGGTAGAGGAAACCCTTTCCGTTGCACCTTGCTTTGAACGAAACGCCACAGTATGTCCACGGCGACGATCGATACTGGTAAAATCACCGCGAGGCGGGAGGGCGAGAGTACGCTCATAACGGGGGAGGGTGCGATAACGGTGGTGTACCCCCTCGTGGCGCAATGCACGCTTTATATTGGGGTACCTTTTCATCTCCGGGATAACTTCCCGAAAGGGGAGGTAACCTGGCATCGAATGAGTTGTGGGCGGGGAAATGGAACATATACATCGAAAGAAGATATTTGGGCGTAGGAGGTCCAGCAAAACTTCAAGATTGGGAAGGCATCCACGGAAATGGGATCTGTGCTTTAATCTATGACGTTCCTCGCCCCGTTAAGCGGACATGACTGACTTTTGAGTTACAAACTTGTCCGTGAGCGCGATCGATCGCGCCAATGCTGACATGAATCAACCCTTGGACCGGGTGTGGAAGGCTGGTGGATCCCCGGTGCCTCCAATATCTTAGCATCTTTTAATTTACATAGTCACAGAGATGCTCCATTGAACAAGAGCCACCGGAAGTTGGATCCAAATTGGGTCCACTAGTTGATTTTTCCTCACAAGTTGTCAACCACCGTCGCGTTTTCGTTTTCTAAAAAGCTTATCTCCTGCTCAAAATGCATTGCCCGGGCCAGAGCCGTGGCACCACGCAACCGATTTACCGAGCCCGTTGTTGACCCAAAAGCCATGAAGGATCCATCTTGCATGTTTGGGTCGTGTTCGCCCTAATTCTTCTCGTTGCCCGAGTTTTCATGAAATCCTACCAGTCTTCCTGGTATACATTTCTTAAAATCACTGATCAAGATGAGCACTAAGATCTTCCGCGCTGACGGGCGATTAACGAAGAAGGATCGAACAACGAAGAAAGTCATTCTCACCAGGAGATCATCGATCAGCGACTGACAGAACGTCAAATAGTAAGTCGTCCGATATTTTGTGGTTAATAATTCAGATTCGGAAGTCCGATGGTGAGATATGACGCCGATTGGTATTACGGTGGTGACGATGGTCGAATCCTGTACACAGATGTATCGAACTAAAGGTACGGCAATAATTCGCCCACCAAGGCCCTGGAATTGAGGATGGTGACAAACTGTGGATTCTTGGAAACTCACGGTGGACCAACTACGCCGGCGTGCAGATTGACATGGTCACTCCGCATCAATGAGCCTTCGACCACCACCGCACGTAGCATGACTCACTTACGCCTGGGACAAGGCTGGAATGCAAAGTTGCAGCCTTAGCCGTTGGTTCACAACAAGCCACATTTGACACTCCGACGGCTTTGTCCGACCACACACTCAACATGTTGAAGACAGGACTCGGGTTACAAAAATAACCCAGATGAGTGTTGGACTCCACGTTCAACAACTTATTACCCAGTCATACGGGAGGGCTGCGTCCGGTTAAACTTTTCTGTTGCCGACAGTGAGTGCTTGAGCCTTGGGCTCAACCGATGTCGCCAACAATAAAACTTTTTTTTGATATTGGAACTAGATCTGCCAGAGAAACGGTGAAATGGGAGAACATAGAGGCTAGGCCTCGTCGGGATCGCAGACGAAAACACAGCCAAGTGCTAAGTTTTTTTCCGATCATCTCGGTCCATCTCTGTACACTAACTGCGCGTCCGTGCGCAGAAGCGACGGAACGCCGTTAAAAGATGGATCGGGATCCTACGAATCTCAGGATTCGGTGTCCACGCCATGCTGCAGTGGCAAGTGTTCCGTCGGATGTGTTAGCCCCGACATCACAAGTAAGAACCGCAGCCCAATCCAACATAATCACGAGTGCAGTGTGGGCGCATCACTTTTGTGGTCTTCCTCTCTTGTTTCTGTGTCATTCCCACCGCTGGCGCACTGAGAACAATGTCACCTAGGCTACCGGCCCGATCAATTCTGCTTGATCCCAAACAGTTGATTGGATCACACCATTCGATCAACCGGCATCCAGCAGGAAAAGTTCTAGATCGGGTTCCATTGTATTCCCCTACCAACCCGCGCGGTGCCAGTTTGCAAGAACACAGCCAACGCCAACTCAATCCCCCATCTGAATTACGCGACCTCGATTTCGATCCGATGGAGACGAATCTAAACGTTGTTTGGAAAATTCTTTCATATACGCAAGCCGCAGGGAGACGGCTCGGATCTGAAATATTGTCGCTTCCTGGGTAACATCTTCCCGGTCGTCCGAAACTCGGACCGTACATTTTGATCCTCAATTACACAGATCGACATGATATTATTGCAATTAAATCCACGTTGGTTCGTAGGAAAACAGATTGAAGACATTGTCATATGTTTTCGGTGGTCGGCCTTTAAGCGTTATGTTCTGTGCAGTCACACCCACAACTCGACAATACCGAGAGTGTCCCACTTCGAGAGCACAGCAACCGCGCACCAAAAACAAGTAAAATGGTGAGCCATTGTCAGGGCGACGACAGTAAGATGGCAGTACTCGAACAATTGCTTCGAACAACCCAGAATGGGCGGCGGTACTAAAGATACTAATCTTTGTCAGGTTAGGCTCAGCCAAGCGCAAAGGAGGCACGATATGTCAAACCCTGAAATGTAAGAAGTTCAGCGGCGCTGTGGCTGAGCGAGCGCTGCACGATCTCGTCACTTCGGCGGCGGAACTTGCCGGAATCCTGCTCAACTTGGGGTAGCCTAGAATGTACTTCGTCCCGGGTTCTCGTCAAAATCAAAAGCGTGGAGCAAACTTTACGGGCGTGGAGCGATTCAGCTGGAGGCCGACCAAACCTTGCTCCATTTGAGCCGTGTACATTCAAGTGGGTGTCATTGTCGAAAATGGCTTGTGATCGTTTACCAACCACGGCGTCACCTCACCCAGAGACGAGGCTTTAAACCTATTAACAGGGTGACAACACGTAACACCGAGCGGGGAGTGTCCCCCGCAAACGTCGCGTAAGTGAATATCGTTTAAGTAAACAAACACAACGGAGTAATCATGGTATGCTACGGTAGAACTGATGATCCCAATGGCAGAATTTTGCAAACCAGGTCAAGTGAGGTCACCCGCATAACGTACACGCGTTATCATTGCCATTCATTCACGAGACGCATAATGCCTACTTGGTACATGTGACGGGAAAATAAAAGTAATAATGCTAATACAAACACAGAGCTGGCTGGGCCACCGTCTACGGCGCTGAAATATATAATTTTTTCTCATCAAAGTAATTGCTTGTCCGTGAGCACGACATAGAAACGCATATGAAATAAGTCACCCGCACCTCCAAACGTCTCCTGCAGCATACAATACATATGTGTAACCAATCAGTCCGTATTCAACCCGTGCACGAGTCAAGATGACACGATACCTCCACAGCCCGAATTTTCAGGCGTCCTCCCCACCATTTGCACAGATATGCCCCGTTCCCTTCCTCGAAAACACCCTCCCGCAGCCGTCACATCGCCAACGGAGCAATCCGAGATGCACCGTCAGGATGTGCCTAATGAGGCTTCCCCGCTGCATGGGCGGGGCACGGCACCGGTGCCAGAGACAAGTAACAGTCTCTTTCTCGTTGCCACGGACATGATGGGCGATGCGCATATGTCTACATGCTTGTTTTGCATCCGGAGCGAGAGGGGCACCGCAAATGTGCGGGTAATCCGGTCGAGAGGCCCAATGGCATGTGAGGTGAGACGGGGGAGTTGGATCGAGGGGAGTCGACAACGACGACCTCACCGTGTCCAGTTCCGGTGTAGAAATAGATGCGGACGCGGATCCAAATGCATATGCATATGGGGTCGTGGAGGGGGTGTTCCAATCGCCGAGGATCTGCGAAAGCAATTCGTCACTTCAAGGCGAAAAAATGTCAGTGTCATGATCCAATATACGATGTCGGCCGCGGTTGCCAGTGGTAAAATACTGACACTGTATCAGAAGTATTCTGGGGTTGATATGGTATCTCGTACATGCTGAATATGGCGTGTGTCGCCGAGGCTGATGTGTTATAGAAGTCGAATGGTTGTTGCACAAACTGGACGGTGAGGATGTGCATGGAGGGATTTAAAGCATATTGCTGGATGGACCGAAGGTTAAAGTGATCGAACGCCAGGAATTTAAAGTCAGCGACGCTGTGCGCAGTCAAGGTAGCGCCCGATCTATCCATACCCAGATCCCCGCAAGACAAAAAGATCTCCACGTGTCGAGTCACCCATCAGGAAGCTAGCACCCTGATCGGGTTCAACCTGCCGCTTTTCTGATGCGACGAGATCTGCCTGAAATGCTTGACAAGTTGGAAACAAGGCGCTCGGTTATTGGAGAAATGCGTGGAACCTCAATCCTCTGACCTGATGGCACAGAAACTTGCAGGATAGGTATCATGGTTCTTCAGCGCCTTACGATAGCTTCCATTTGGTATCAGCGCCGGGGAATTAATTTCGCAGGTTATGATGCGGCATTTTCAAGAAATGTGCATGTGGGTCTCAAGTCCTGATAGAATCTTGGGAAGATTTATCACGAACCGAGCGAGAGCGGTATTTGATACGTCAGCATACGCACCGCAGAGGGCTGTGTGAGGAGACGAACCGATGAGTACATTCATGTCCGTCCCGGCCAACTGAATAAAGCCCACCTCCCTGATCTGGAATCCGTAAGGGACAAAGCGACCCACTCAACTATCTGTTTCGAGCGGCGCTCTCGTACACGCGAGACACTGGCCATGCTTTCCATATTAAGTCGACCTTGCCACTCTATGTCCGCATAAGATAAAGTTCGACCAAGGCCCAAGAACAATGCACAAAGCATCGGGCCGAGGAGAACATGCAAATGAAATGGGCAATAATAACATCGCCCTCCTATTCGAACATTGCACCCGGTTGGAAGATCCATGATACGGAGTGCTAAAAGACGTCAATATATCTCCCAGATGATCATCCGGCGCAGTTCCCTGAATGAAATCAACATACAGCCACACATTCACCGTGACATTGACACTTCACCGTTGACATATCGAGGTTACCCGGTAGGGAAAGTGACGGCCAAGCAAAGCGCAAGTAGGGATAGAGGAACATATCCGGTCGCACCACCTCGAATATCGGTCCTCGGGCGTATCATGCCGGACACTGCCGAGTACAGTGGCGGGACAAACGCCACTAGCTCGACGAGCACGATGCCAAGATAACGGCGAACAAAGGCCTATCGCACCGCCATTACACCACCTGGGTTCCATCCGTACATGCACTCTATTCCCTACGCCGGGCGAGAAGTCGACCATTAGAACATTCTAAGAAACCGTTGCAGGTTCGCATGCGAGCAGGTGGCGCAAAGGAGACGGTAAGGGAACGCCGTTTCGGGAGTCGCTGTGACCTCGCCGTGGTGAGTAAATATTCATGAACGTGATCGTGCCAACTAGGAATAAATTAGAGAATTTCGCGTATCGGGCAAGGCAAGGCAGCATCTTGGACGACCACCGGGTCGAATTAATCGATCAAACGTTGGGTTGGAGTGCGGGGGAGGAGTAGAAGGGGGATTCTAGAATAAAATGATGTGGCGCAATATGATGACATTGTAGACTCCGACAGAAACTGTCAATGATCATCAGACGCTGATCGATCAAGTTTTCCCCGGATCACGACCGTACGTGTTGCTTTCGTGATGCGGCGGCAACCTCTCGCCATTGGCAGACCCATGTAACACCTTACGAAGCTACGACGGCGATCTCGCCTATTACCTTGCTCTCAACCCATGAGCTAAGGCTTACTCGGCTCTTTCCTTGGTGCAACAAAACGCCGCCAATCGGTACACAAGCAATGAACACCAAAATGACGGAATCGTTTTGTATCTCCCGATCAAGTCGGAATAGAACTCCCCCAAGTCGCCAAGGGTTATCTTCTTCAGATATATTTATGTAACAACAAAGTATGTCCCCATCAATTCCATGAACTACACATTTGGCTCAATGCCGTAGACTTTCAGGCCTCTCTGAAACCATCACGGTCGATCAGATCTCTATACGCAAACATGAAGGCTAATCGTACCTTGCCAGCCCACCCTGTCCCCCTTATACGATTACATCCCCACACTTTCACTTCGCATAGTTTCGCCGCATTTGACACGACGTCCTTCATCACGAAATCGTCTAGTTCACGGCACCAGCTCATGTCCAGCCAGCGTACATCAACGGCGTCCTTGAGTCGAACAAGGGAATCCGAGGAGATCGGACCCAACCCGTTCAGGTTAAGGTGTGTTAGAAACGGCGCAGAGTGGTCAAGAAGGGCCGTGAACGTCGCACTCGAAAGAGCACGGTTTCGTGAGAGCGACACAGTGCGGAGCGGTGGATTAGGAGTAAACATCGTGCAATCTTCTTCGCTGTCCACCGCCATCTGTGATGCGCCGTCTTCGGTGACGAAAGGCTTGTTCCAATTATCGAAAAAGTGTGCCACACCGTCGTCCGACAAACTTGCCATACCTTCTAACTTGAGTTCTGATACGGCACGCGCGTATTTCCTCAGCCCATCTTCCAGCACTACGTCGGTAAATTCTTCATGCCAAGACGGATCAAAGCTCTCCAACGTAGGGCCATGTTTTTCTAGGATTTGAAGCCAGCCATCTTCTGAGATACTGGTACCAGGGTTCGAGAGGTCCAGCGACTTCAGAGGCGACAGGGCACAGAGAGGTTCCACAAAATTATCGTTCAAGCGCCCAATCTCCTTCAGCTGCAGCTCCTCGAGTTTGGTACAGTTTTCTGCAAGTGATTGGGCACACTCGAGGTCAAATCGAGGGCTCTGAACAATCCGGAATGATCGCAGTTCTGGCTTAGCCTTGAAAAACTCGATCCACGCTTCCGCGCGCACGAGGAAAGGTCCAAGGAGATTCAGGTGGGTGAGATGGGGAAGAGACTTGGCAAAGGTAGCAATGACCGGACATTCAAGACGACCACAATAATCAAGGTGCAAATGCGTTAGATTAGGATTGAGGCTGGCGAGCGTCGCCAAGGCAGGAGGCCCCAGATCTACGTGTGAACTTGAGCATTAATACTCGAAATCTGCGTTGGGCTTACTAGTAGCATCATAAAACCGAATCCTCTTGTTCTGCACATCATAGAATAATCGTGCATTCTCAGCAGTTCTGCTCAATCCGAGTGAATGTCTGGATGTAAACAACGTTTACCACTCACAAACTGCGGTTTCGAGCCAAGGCTTTCGCAAGTTCATCCTTGTTGACCGAACCAATATCGCCGAGTGCTTCAACGTCGTCGATATATTCACCTATCAGCTACAGTTCATCAAGAGGTTAACGATGCTCTCAGTTCAGGCTGACATGGTCACCTCAATGCACAGGGAAGTCAACGTCGGAAAATGACGCTCTTCGAAATGGGTTATCTCGCGTTTCTCAGTAGCCGGTTTTCTTTTTTTCGGAGCGGCAGGTTTCTTGAATGGATCTTCGCCAGACGCTTTCGCACACGGGTGGCAAAGATATCCGGGTGGTGGGTTCGCCGCCATCGTATATTTCGTCTAGGAGATCAAAGAAACGTTACATCAATCCTCAGTCTTACATTGAAATCCAAGCCGGATTACCACTGTGAATTGCTTTTCACATCGAGCACATTTCTCAAAGCTTCCGACAGGTGGTTTGGGTCCGTCGTTGCCACCCATGGACCACATGTTCTTAGAGATGGCCTTGTACTCGTCTTCAGAGGATCCTTCGTAATCGCCATCATCTTTTGCCTTTTGCTTCGCCTTGGTCTTGGACGCGGTAGTGGTCTTCCCTCTGGTGCTTCTACGCTTCTTTTTCGGGGATTCTTCCTCCACATCGTCCAATTGATCGGACGCGTAGCCGGAAGTCTGAATTTATGTATCAAGCCAAATCGCACAAGCAAAGACAAACGCAGATCACGAAAAAGGCTATGAAATGACATGGACGAGCGACGTACGGTGGCTACTCCACGGCTTGTCGACGCCGCTGGTGCGGCTGCCCCATCTTCACCCTGATTGGGCTGACCGCCTTGGTCAGTCGTAGCGGCTTGTTCTGCGTTCTCTGCAGCATTTTCGGCCTGGGCTCGTTCTCTTGTTGCTGTACGACGCGCGATGAGAGCTGGATTGATACCAGATTCCTACGTCGTTTTCGTCCCTAAGAGGGTTTATATTGTATGGTAAGAAACGTACTCGAAGAAACTCTGTCAGTGCCGATGTTGGGCCTCGAACATTATTCCTCGCCCGACTCATGATGTTCTAGCTGGGTTTGGCGGTATGTGTGAGGGCAGGACAAACTTCAGTTGCTGTGGGGAAGGCGCGTAATTAGTGTGTGACAACTGAGACGCGACATGTCACACCGGACAATAACGCGTCACCCACTTGACCCCTGTCTGTTACCAGTAACTTGTATTTCTACTAATATATTGTCCCGACAGCTTGTATTTAATTTCGTTTTACAATGAAATTTATCCTTATCCTCAACCACATCAAGTCCGAGCAACGGACAAAAACCCGACAACTTCCTCGATAGATGGCCGCTTGCTTCGACTGGCCCAGCACCGTTGCATAAACTCCCAGTGAACGTCGCCAATGGACGGCTCGTCTGGACGCACAGGTCCCAAGCCACGGGAAAGCGCGACCAGAACTTTGGCGTCATTTTTGTAGTAATGGTACGGTATCTTGCTCGTGAGCACCTTGAACGCATGGGTTCGTGTTATGATAGGGCAAGGGCAGAAAACCAACCTGAAGCATGGTCGATCCAAAGGAGTATATGTCGCTCTGTGGGCTTGGTAGAACGTACACGGGTTCTTGCAGCTCTTCGTCGACCTCGAACAACTCGGGTGCTGCCCAGCGCACACTTCCTCGAATAGTCGACGTCAGATAAGAGCTACCCGTGGTTTCCATGAAGATTCGTGAGAGTCCAAAATCGGAAAGACAAGCTTTTCCATTATCCTTGATGAGTACATTCGACTGCCAAGGAAAAGAGGTGAGTAATAGAAGCCACGGTGACTTCGACGAAGCCATTTACCCCTGTCAAGTCACCATGGGCGATGCCACATCCGTGAACTATGCGATCCCATCAGCTTCCATCGATCACACAGAGGAATACTCAATCTAACGGTAATGGAGCCCGTCCGCAACATCGCTCAACTATACGCTCTGCATTAAGCCCATCTGCGACCGCATGCAGCAAAGGACTTTACTCACTAGCTGAAGTCTAGTACGCAGTCCGGTCCCTTCATGATGATCAAGGTATTTGCTTAATGACCCCCCTTCCATCCAAGGGCAGACCATTGCTGGAAAGTTACCGAAATCGAAACTGATGCCATAAAGAGGCAGGACACACTCATGTTCCAACCTTACCCAAACTTTCAGCTCCCGAATGATTCTCTAAAATTAGGGTAAACTCATTGCACGATTGCGTGAGCACTGGATGCCACCTTGATCTCGGTTCCTTTCTGACTTCCCATTAGATTTGTCCGCATCACCTTGACAGCAACCTGCGGGCTACGTGAGTCAGGGGTGACGTGTCAGTGCGTGCATGTCTGACCTGGATGACCCTCGCGTCTTTGAGCCAGTCACATTTCCAGATATCACCGAATCCCCCATACGCCGAGGGATACTTGTGCCGCCTCAACAGTTCACCCGTCAAATCGGCAGTAGAGCGGGTAAGATCCCCAATCCTGTGTCGTACACGCCGCCTATTACAAGTTAAATCCAAGCAGGCGTCACGAATTAACGTACGGTGTTCTGATATAGGGGGGTCGGCCTGTAACTTCTAGCCGATCCTGTGCTCTCATGGGAGATGGATGTTGCGCGTTCATGGGTTGATTGCTTGGTCCTGGAAAACGCATATGTAGTCCCGTCCGATGGCTGAATTTGGTTAGCGGTGATTCAGATAGGATACGATTCCCTAGGCACATTGGCTAAAGGTTCCAGTCACGAGGTGAAGTTATGGAATCAATCTGACCTTGGTGGGAACTTCCGCCGCCTCGTGTCTTGGCACGAGTTCGCCTGCATAACTGCTCGAAGAGCATGAATGTAGCAACAATCTCGCGAAAAAGGTGGAAGCCATTTGGTTGTACACAAAGATTCACGCTTGGTTCAACCAAATCGCCAGTCGAAAACTCATCGTGGGCTATGGATACTGGTACGAAAGAAGCACCCTCCGGAGAGAGCTGGACGGCATGAGCGTCATTGAGACGAAGTATGTCGGTCAGAAAACGACGTACCAACGACACATCGTCAACTTTTCGCCAGCGATAGAGTCGCCCATCACTCCCCCGAAAAATAATCGAGCTAAGGACGTCATTGATGAGCTAGACGCCCATATGAACGAGGCTGAACGGGATTACATGGCATCGTCCCGCAAGATCGTTCGTAGCTCGACCAAACCATTATCTACGCAGAGAGATGGGAGATGCTCCGTGTTCTGGTTCCACTTGATGTGTCCGACTTCTACGATAGACCCCAGGTCATCGAGCGAGGTGAGTACAGTCATCGATTGCCGCCCATATAAATCATGCGTCGTGTATGACGTGAAGAGTACCGTGCCCGAGGAGGTGATGAACATCGTTTGCGATGCGTTTATCTTGACCTGGCGTAGACTGACGTTCATCGCAAAGGTAGGGAAGGAAACTCTCTGCAGAAGCGTAAACCGGTGGGGCTGCGGAGGAAGTTGCGGTCATTGGGTGCCGAGTTGCATCAGATAAAATACAATTTCCAGGATATGCTACACAGCACCATCCCCACGCCGCGAAGAACCCTAGATTTTAGACGCCAGCAATCCACAGCCAAGGGCAGTGTAAGCCTAGTAGATGGTGTCAATGAGTGTCAAGAAACCAACAGTGGGATTTAGACACAATGTTGTTTTGATGATCACGATCAACGGGAAAGCCTTGAGTGAAATGCCAGTGACTAGATTGGTGGCAGTGCTCAGGAACCATAGGGATAGATAACCCTAGCACAGGGTTAGGGTTCATATGCCTAGGGTCACTGTGCTTTCTCACGTCGAAATCCAGTGAGAATGTCTCCAACGACACCCTACGTGCAGCCCGGCGAACCTCTGAATGACTTTCTACGTTCTTTCTGGCAGAGACAAGTCGATGCAGCCGAACAAGAAACGCCAGATTACAGGCATCCGCCACTCCCCTTGGCAAGAATCAAAAAAGTTATGAAGAGCGATCCCGACGTCAAGGTATGTGTGTGAACGACCCGTTGACGCTGTGTGCTTACCCCGTGTCGTTCGACGTGAAATCTGTAGATGATCGCTGCAGATGCGCCCATACTCTTTTGCAAAGCCTGCGAAAGTATGTACCCCCATATCTGACAGCGAGCACTGCCACGTGTATTCGTCGTCTCGTTCTTCACAGTATGCGTCGCGATTTTGATGCTGATTCGAATTTCTTTCTCTTGTTATAGTTTTTATCTCTGAAATCACAGCACGTGCATTCATAATTGCAGACTCGAACAAACGCCGTACATTATCGCGTGCCGATATTGCCAAAGCGCTCGCCAAGTCGGATCAGTTCGACTTTCTCATCGACATCGTGCCCAGAGAGGAGGGGATGACGGGCCTCGGTCATGGTGCTGCGAGTGGTGGAGCGCCGATGGCAGGAGGGAACAACTTGGTCGCGGGGGTAAGCACCTCTCTATACATTAGGTTATCCGGTCGTTCTGGTGCAGTCGTGACATATACCACCAGCCCAGCCAACCGGCCGGACACCAGGAACAAGATCGCCCATCCGGTGGAGGACAGAGCGGCGTGTCATCTTCAACGGCGGTGCTAGAGCAGGTGAGGATGTTTTGATGATCACGATTTATTTCGTATCTTGACTCGCTATCTGTGTTTCACCAGTTCTACTGATGGATGTCAGCGAATTCGGGTGCTCTGATTGGCTACTCACGCTCGTAATACCTCTTTCTTTTTCCCCATCGAACATCCACTATTTGGCGATGTTTGATCAGGCATTCACTTCACCCGATTGTCTGGATCGTTCAATCCCGAGAATTTTTTGATTGATATTGCGAGTCTGGGTGCGGTCCCGCGTTCCTTGCTTACACCCAAGGAAGCGTGACAATGTTGCTAAAAGTCAGCACGATAGCTAGATCTCCTAGTGGTTTGCCATTACTTCTTGACGCGCGGAGAAATGTAGGAAGCGTTGCCACAATTTATTCTGTAGAAATGCATGTAGATGACGCGTTTACTACCGCGCTAGCTCTGCTCTCGCTGTCTCCAGGGTGCACCGTGCATCTATGTACTCGACTCCTCCCGCCGATCCAAATCATGATCAATACCCCCATGGCTCAGGCAAGACCGCCGGTGTATCCTCGCGGAAGTGGCCAGTGATAAGGTGCTCAAAGGTAGCCGCGGAAGCGACACGCGGTGTGAGGGGAACGCCGTTATCCAGGTTCCACAACTAGAAGGAACCAGGATCAACACCCGGTCAATAACACATTATCAAAGTGGGTTTACCTTGCCGATAAACGCTGCCAATGAGGAATGACTATAGATTGCGTTACCCTGCCCCAAGTGCTCGAGCCCGCCTTTCTGGACCCAGGGAGAGATGAGAAGGGTGCTCACGCTATGCAAGATATCAGTTGTCACATTAAAGAAAAGCGTGCGTTGGACGTACCGGACGCCGAGTCTGTCGAACGCAAGGGTATACGGTTTTCCGTCTTTCGCTGTTTCTGTGTAGGTCAGGTTATCACCAGGGGGGACGCCCACGGGTGGGGACACATGATCCGCGAAACCCTAGTGTTCGAGGCGCATGAGTCTCTGAATGCAGGACGGATAAATTACGCACGCCGTGCTCGTCAAACGTGAGGAGGAACAACGTGTTGTCCCATTGTGGTGAACTACGAAGTGCTTCGTAGATGCTTTTCACCCATGCCTCACCCATGTTGATGGGACTGGGAGGGTGCATGGAGTCGTAAGAACAACACTAGAGACGAAGACGAATATCATTTCTGAATTTAGTGCCGTAGATATGAACTCCTACCTCGGGGTTGATATACGTGAACTGGGGCAAAGTCCCAGCCTCAGCATCTGCAAAGAATTGCGCGACAGGCTGGACGTTGGTTTTATACCTCCCACTGGTGTTTGTCCACTGGTAGAACTCAGCGTCCGGGTTAAAACTGGAGTTGTAGTAGTTGATCCAGGTAACATTGGCTTCATCGAGTTGTTGAAAGATCGAGCGCTGAGGGAGGCCAAAGGTATTAAACGCCGCGTCGTTGCTACCGTGTCCATGGGACGTGCCAGAGGTCATGTAGGCGCTGAGTATTGAATCGCGACGTTAGCCGGAGCAGACTCAAGTTGGGTGACGAACATACCGATTGGGGTTTGTGGGACCGGGAACGTCACAGAACCAGTGGTCAAACAGAACATAGTTCTCGGCCATGGTACGCAACACGGGTATCATGTCTTCGGAAAGGTATTCCAAGATTTCGGCGGCACGAGTGATGTTGTTCGAGTTGTAGGTGACTTCTTGTTCTGTAAGGAATCCGAGCATGGTTTCAGCCCCGATAGAAACTGAAGCATTGGGATGATAAGTCGAGAAGAGTTGGTAGTTGACACCGGTGACGGAATGATTCGGGTCATCAGGGTAAACATTGGGGCCATTAGGTTCAGCGCAGACCCACGCTGTCCCGTTGGTCACCAACGTGGCATTAGCCTGCAATACTGTCAACCGCTGTACACAACTAGAACTTGAATCTGAACCATACCGGATTGCAGTACTTGCTTCCCAAATTCCGAATGTTGTCGATATCTTTCCGGTAAGAAAGATCCCCAGAGATCGAGTCAAATGAGCTAACGAGACAGAAGTCAGTTAGTATGTGGTCACAAAGTATCAGAGTCGCGTTCACTGATTCTCTTGGACGAGCACCACCACATTCTTGATGTTTTCTCGCCAAGTTGCAGCGGAAACGGTAGCAACTCTCGTTGCCAAAGTGAGAGCAGCGATGACACCCAACATGCTCAGATAACTGGAGGGGAAGTTCGATGTAGAACCATGGTGCTTCACTGGTCGCGTTTTATATGCCCAAGGTCACAGTGCCAAGGACGAAGGGCCAACCTCAGTCGGCCCGCTGCGTCGACGTGCCACCAGTCGTCCAATGGTATGCTGCCCTTTAGTAACCCATATAACTCAACAATTGATCAACTCTACCATCGAGATCACCTCTGTCAACGTTGCACCTGGAGGATAATGGTCAACCTAGCACAGCAAGCAGTAAATCACTTGAACTAGGCACGGAATTGCCTTTGTGGTGTGACCATGAGGCACTTGCGCACATTGATTACCCGGGTTGCACAAGGGTGACACCACGGTGCTTTAATCACGAGTTACACGGATACGGGCTTGATGTCGGGCTTGGCAGACCAAGATTCCGTCTCCAGTTGGCCAAATGACTGGTCATGTGTAGCACGTTATTGTGGGCACACCCACGCAGTCATTGATGGTCGCATTTCACGACGCCATACACTTTGCGCGGGAGAATAATTTACCCTTCTAATACCTTTCGACATGGGAATAGCGTTGTTGGTGGCGCCATTAGCGACCTTCCGAACGGAATGGGTGGAGAGCAGTTGACAATGATGCATGCCTGGTGACCATGACATCCTTGGGAAAGAGGTCAGACAGACCTGCACGTTTGCTAACGAGAAAATGCATTATTTCAACAATGGTGAACGATGGAACATGGTACCCTAACAAACTTGCAGTGGCCTCACGTAAGTGTAATGCGTGACTTGGGGTCATTTGTGTAGACGTCCCCCGAGTTGACGGCGCCCTTCTTCGCTCTCTACTCATGTTGGTCATCCCAATCAGGTACGTTGACTAGGTGGTCCAGATTTTCCTTTAATTGAGATGCGGACAACGACGGGGAAACCGTCGGCTGATCCAAACTTTCCTCTTCCGCGTACCCCCATGGCTGGGGCAAGACCAGTGGGGTGTCTGGACGGAAGTGGTCCGTGATAAGGTGCTCAAAGCTCGCCGC
This sequence comes from Zangia roseola, assembly GCA_038090095.1. Classification (NCBI taxonomy): domain Eukaryota; kingdom Fungi; phylum Basidiomycota; class Agaricomycetes; order Boletales; family Boletaceae; genus Zangia; species Zangia roseola. The sequence goes on from JBBPMD010000024.1 coordinate 36,007, forward strand.
AGAAGCGACCCGCGGTGTGAGGGGCACGCCGTCATCCAGGTTCCACAACTACAATGCGAAAGTATCAGAATGGCTAAACGCCTTTTGAACCCCACACAAACGCGCAGAGATTCACCTTGCTGATAAACGCCGGAAGGGAGGAGTGACTGTAAATCGATCCGCCCCTGCCCAAGTGTTCGAGCGCGCCTTTGTTGACCCACGGAGAGATGACGAGGGTGGGTACGCTGCACAGGGTTTGATTTTTCAGGAAAATGAGAGTTTGGACTGCACCTACCGGAGGCCTAGTCTGTCAAATGAAAAAGTGTAGGGCTTCCCATCTTGCCCTACCTCGGTGTAGGTTAGGTTATCGCCCGGGGGAACCCCTACAGGTGGAGGCACGTGGTCTGCATAACCCTACCGCCAATAATTGATAAGTAGGTATGAATCCCTCCGCCCGAGCCGGAAAAAAAAAGATACGACGTACGCCGTGCTCGTCAAATGTGAGTAGGAAGAGCGTGTTATCCCACTGGGGTGAGCTACGAAGTGCCTCATAAACACTTTTCGTCCACGCCTCTCCCATGTTGATGGGACTGGGTGGGTGCATAGAGTCGTAAAGGCAGCACTAGAGACGGAAACGGAAACGGATGCGAAATAAACACCCGCGAGACGAACATCAGGGTAATTATCGGCGCACCTCGGGATTGATCCAAGTGAACTTAGGCAAAGTACCAGCCGCTGCGTCTGCAAAGAACTGCGCGATAGGTTGGACGTGTGTCTTGTACCTCCCACTGGTATATGTCCACTGGTAGAACTCTGAATCAGGGTGGAAACTAGAATTATAATAGTTGACCCATGTGATATTGGCCTCGTCGAGTTGTTGGAAGATGGATCGCTGAGGAAAGCTAAAGACATTGAACGCTTCATCATTCCTGCCGTGACCATAAGACGTGCCAGAGGTCATGTATGCGCTGAATCATGGGATTAGAAGGCGTGCCTGGGGTAAAGTTAAGCCCAGACATAGCGTACCGATTGGGATTTGTAGGACCGGGAACATCGCAGAACCAGTGGTCGAACACGACGTAGTTCTCGGCCATGGTACGGTAAACGGGTATCATGTCTTCGGGAAGGTATTGCATAACTTCAGCGGCGCGTGTTAGATTTCGTGTACTGTGGGTGATTTCGTGTTCGATAACGAATCCGAGCATAGTTTGTGCGCTCTCGACGGCCCCGGCTGAACCTGATTCGTCGGGGTGGTAAGTTGAGAAGAGTTCATAGTTGATGCCGGTGATAGAGTGGTTCGGGTCATCCGGAGAGACATTGGGACCAGTGGGCTCAGCGCAAATCCACGTTGTCTCGCTGGTCAAAGTGATATTAGCCTGTGGTATCGTCAAAGGCTGTAGAAGATGGCTAGAGACTGAATGTGAAGCATACTGGGTTGCAGTATTTGTCTCGCAGATAACGAATGTTGTTAATGTCGTTGCGGAAAGAGAGGTCGCCAAAAAACGAGTCAAACGAGCTGACGAAACGTGGTGGTCAGTTAGAACACAGTCCCTAGTAAGCATTTTATGCTAGAGTCCTGTTCACCGATTCTCCTGGACGAGTACAACCACGTTCTTGATATGTTCTCGCCAGTTCGCGGAAGGGGCGGATACAGAGATAACTCTCGTTGCCAAAGCGAGAGCAGCGACGACACGCAACATGCTTTGAGAGCTGGAGGAAAGCTCGAGGCAGGGCCATGGTGCTTCCCTGCTATCGCATTTTATGGTTCCCAAGGTTCTCGTGCCAAGGGTCCACTAATCTTGCGAGTTTACGCACCAACGTGCCTCAACTGTCCAATGACGGCCGTTCGTCTTTTTTTGAATACCTCCTATCGCTTGACAAAGTTAGCATTCTGAAATTAGCATCTTTTGCCAGTGCAAACCCACCCATCAACTAGTTATAGTCCTTCAACTAAAGCCCTTTGGACCCCGCCGGCGGTCGACAATTGAATCGCCTCTTCGGACCCAAGTGAGCGCATTACATCCCAGTGGCCATTTATTTTCTTCCAAATCGCTTTCCAAGGTACCTTATCGATCAACGTTCAACTTTCGCAACGCGTATGACTTTTGCAGAGTGACACAACAACATTAATGAACACCTCTCGCTCGCACTCAAAGCGCGACGAGAGGACAAATCTACAGCCACTTCAAGTTGTGCGCACTGGCCACAAAAGTATCGTACATTCGGTCGCGTTTCTCCCCGACAGCAAGCAATTTCTTAGCGCGGACGCCGGCGCAAGAGATGGTGCTATACGAACGTGGAGGACAGACCAACCTCACGAGATACGTTCCCCGATCAAATGCGACGGCAATTTATTGAAGATGGCTGTATCGAAGGACGGTCGATGGATCGCCACTGACAGTGACAATTGGGGAGTTGTCATCTGGGACGCTACGACCCACGAAAAAGTGGGCGAATCGCTGCCTGTCGACACCCACGTGGGTGTCATCGAGTCCTTGTCGTTTTCTAGTGATGGCACTCGAATCGCGACCGGGTCTGGGGATACGACGATCATCTGTTGGAGTGTTCCCACTTGCAAACGACTCGCTGACCCGTTTCGAGGTCATACCGACGCCGTCGTATCTCTCGTCTTCTCCCCAGATGATAGTAAGATTGCGAGTACAGACTTGCACGATATCCGGATATGGTCTTGCCATTCGTCAACTAGTATCACTATCCTTCGCGTCATCGAGTTGCGGTCGTGGTCACTCCTTTGGGCCAACAATGACTGTATCTACGTTGCGTGCGTTGATCGCATCAAGTACATCGATCTGTCGACGTGCCGGGAAACCTTTGAATGGAGCGCACATGATTTGACTATCACTCACCTCTCACTCTCGCAAGACGGTCAAGTAATCGTATCTTCGTCTAATTTCGCGAAAACGGTTCGGGTGTGGAGTACAGCGACGCTACAAGAGTGTGCACCTGCCCTTCAGCACTCCGCCTTTGTAAGATCTGTTGCCATTTCGCCGGATGGATCCCATGTGATCAGTGGAGGGGAAGACAGCTCGATTTACATTTGGTCAATGCAAGGCAGTCCTGAAACGGTCAACAAGAGCTCAAGCATGGTATGTGGACGTATCACATTACATTTCAGCCACTGACGATGGCCCAAGGCAATTACTGAGGATAATGACTTCGAGAGCACTACCATAGATAAGGAGGTTTCTAATTCTCAACAAGTACAGGGATCGGATCTGACTGCCGAGTGAGTCATGACACCATTCGTTTCATTCCTGTCAGCTGAGACTAATTGTCATAGGAAACAATTCCCGAATGACCTGACCAACCATATCATTCGAGGTGGCCCTGACCCAGTCGCGTCCGGCGGATTTGCGGATATATTCCGAGGGATTCTTGAAGAACACGGAGAGTCCATCAAAGTGAGGGGGTTCACGTCATCAACGAAATGGCTATAACTAACCCTGATCATAGGTCGCCGTCAAAGCCATCAAGACTTACTCCGGCGAGGACGGTGATTTTGCGAAGAAAAAAAAGGTACACGCGCCCATCCACGCTAAGCGATCTGCCGCCGAGATCATGTCCACTGATACTTCGATTCTCCCAGCGCCTTCGGCGGGAGATCAAGGTGTGGCTGAATCTCAGACACGATAACGTCTTACCACTCCTCGGAACAACCTTGGGATACGGCCGATTCCCTGCCATGGTGTGTCCTTGGGTAGAAAATGGCGTCTTGACATCTTATCTCGAGGCTCATCCTGGCCTTTCGGTAGTTAACATTCTTGGTCTGGTATGTCTTTATGTTTGACCGCCACGGATGAAGGGACCTCACGAGACTCTTACATATAGCTCAGCAATGTCGCCTGTGGTCTACAATATCGTAAGTGGGCCTGAAACCTTCGCTACAACGCTCTAGGTGACATGTTTGCCAGTACACTCGTGTTCGGTCGTACATGGTGACCTGTCGGGCGTGCGTGATACTACGCCTCACCGTGTTGTTCCTCCACTGACCTGTCCGTCACCAGTCAAACGTTCTCGTTCGTGAAAATGGAAGCGCCTACATCTCTGACTTTGGCTTATCGATGTTGCTGACCGAACTCGGGGGGTCGACGTTCGCCACGTCATTCCATGCGCGGGGTACACTACGCTGGTCAGCCCCCGAGTTACTCGACCTCGAGGTATCCGATGATATGGAAGAGGAATCACCACGCGTGGCACCGACGACACAGAGCGACGTGTACTCGTTTGGAGGTATCATGTTGCAGGTCCGTGACGTATACCCTTTATTTGGCGCAAAAGTGTTGACATCAGTCGGCGCAGATTCTGAGTGGAAAAGTGCCGTACCATTATTACGCGCGCGAGGCTCAGGTCGTGCACGCGGTCTCGAGAGGGATGACGCCGAGACGGCCGAGCAGTGCTCTGGTTACGGATGATCGTTGGACGTTCATACAGCGGTGTTGGTCTACTGTTGATGTGGTTCGATCACGTCCTTCGGGCGAGGAGATTGTCGAGTTTACTAGTAGTGAGCTTGCCGATGCCAATGGCACGTAACCCCCAGACTGAGCGTGTCGGCGTGTCTTGGGATGAGGGTAGTGATTCGAACTTGCGTGGATGCTCCCAGTCAAACTTCTTGCTTATCTAACGAAGATGAAGGACCTTGTGACACCTTGGTTGCCGTCGTCGCCGCCGACGTATTCTTCTGCCGTGGACCTACTTTATGACGATGTCCTTGATCAAACCCAAACGAGTGCTGGCACTAGTTTGAAATCTATCGCCGTTGCATGCCTGATCCCCGGAGTTCTGCAGTGGGTACGGTCCATATATAATGAATTTAATTGATCTTATCTGAGACAAAGACTTGTTGGTAGGACAACACCGCGACAGGTGGATTTGCATATGTATTGCATATATATTATTTGATTCTGCCCATGGCGTAACTAGTGCTCTTGCATATGAGTATCTGTTCGCGGTGTGAATAAGTCAAGGCTGAAGATTGAATTCTTAAGCACGAATATCGACTTCGTTCGATCATTCCTCCCCGATTAACCATCCCTAGCAAACGACGACGTACTCAGGCTCTCTTTCATTTTCGTCCACACCGCCTCCGCACCCTCCAATGCGGCACCTTCTGCTTGTCGCAATGCCTCCACAGAGAAAGCGTTTCCAGAACATGCGCGGAAGGTTGTCCAGATCATCTTGGATTGCAGCATGCCACCACTCTCGACCCCAGAATCTCTTCTAGATATGTTGTTGTCGATGCCAAAGAGAAATGCAAAGCAGCCGGTACACGCTGGGTGAGCATTCCCAGCGCTGCCAAGTTCCATGACGAGCCGCGGTTCGCTCGTTGATGTGGCCAGAGTGACGGCGACGGCGCAGACGACCCCACGCATGGGAACCGACCCCGCATTAAGTAGGGCAAGGGTGCACGCGTTGATTTCGGCTGCGAGACGCAGGTCCACGTCCACGTCTTGGCGCAGAGAAGGCGAGAGTACTTGGACGACGATTTGTATCGACGTCCTCGGATGGTGTGCGAGTATACATGCACGCTCGAGGATACCTTTGAGTATGTTTGCGGTGTGTTTTTCGGATGTACTGGAGACGGAGGAGAGGGGGCGGACGTGGACGTCGATGGATGCACGGATGGGGTGTTCGGCAGTGAGTCGGGCTGCGATCGGCCCACTGACGGAGGCGACGGCGGCCGTGGTGGCAAACGAGAAGCGGGCTGAACCGTCGACGCCGGAAAGACCGTCAAACGCGATGTCGATGGGGATCATGATACATATAATTATGTAATTACCACCGAAATGAACGATATTTTGTACATGTTTGATTAACTCGTTCGGACCGTTGCCCCGCTCAGGAAACACATTAGGGTGACTGGTTGATCATGAATGAACCCTGCATCCTTCCAGGTACACCTTGTCACCCAAGACGCGTAGACGACGTCGAAGTGTCATGTCACTTGTCACTGAGACATGTTGACAGCCCAAGGGACGGTAAATGATCGTTCTGAGATGAACAGTCTCCGCGCCGCCGTGGATTACAACGCACTAGGCCGGACCTACGAACAGTTCTAACGCCTTGCTCTCCATCGCGGCACGATATCGTTGGACCAAGTAGGCGACGACGATGTCGTCTCTGAGTGGTTCACCTGCGGCTTCTAGGATGAATGCCGGTTTGTCAGGTGGGAGAGGTTCATACAAGTAACACGAAGCGACGGGACTCTGCAGATCGTAATCTGCGAACACCTAGTGGTGGAAAGCGGCCTGTGAGTATATGATGGCAAGAATGGATCGGGGCGTGTCAGATGTACCTTGTGTCTATATTTTGACACGACCTTCCACATATACTCCCCAAGATCGGTGTGCCATGTGTACGTAGGCCTAGGATGATACATCGGTAAGTCATGCAAGAGACCCCGCAAATGATACGAGGTGAAACGAATGTTCACCTTCCGTCTAGAATCTTGGACTTCTTCAGCCATCGATGGAGGCCCATTTGTGTCGCAACGCCACTGATACGGCGGTCTCGTTGCGGGAAAGAGATCATGTCTGGGAGGAGATCTCGACGATGAAGGATAGCGATGATACGATTTGGGTGCGTGCTGTCGGAGACAGTGATTTGTCGTGTGTTGGTGGTAATTTTGTAGAGAGGTGTGGTGGGATTGGCATAGATCACTTCATCTTTGAGGCCCGTTGAGCTCAGATAGTAAGATGTGGGTGGGGCAGGGTTCACTAGTGTGACCTCGGAGTCCATTAGGAGAAACGGCGGAAATTAAGAGGCGGAAAAAGAGTGGAGTACCGGCTGCTAGGAGTGATGGATGGATGCAGAGGATACGTTGCCGCACCGCTGGTGAAGTGATTTGGGGAGATTCAGGCGTGTGTCAGTAACGGATCATTGAACCAGAGAGACGGTTGACGACAGTGTAAGTTCAAGTCCTTACTTATACCCTTGTCTGGTACGTACCTTTTATTAATTTAGTGACAGAATTGAGCGAAGCTATCTTGGGTGACTTCCGACCGCAATTCAATATCTTGTTACCGGTACGTAGCCCAAGAGGTCAGGGGCCGGGAACACGAGCGGCGGCCAAGTGATTGCTGGATGATTTTTCGTAGGCACCAGAGGAAATTTCCCCTCGGGGTGACAGCCCACACACCCAGAATAATGATACTTTAATTCTCATTGCCGTCACGCCGTAAATCCGTTTGTTAACCGAGGTGTTAAATCGTACTTTGAGAGGCCGCCGGGGGCCGGGGGACACACAGTAGATAAGCGAGTCGTTGCGACGGGCCTTTAGCGAAAGTTAGCTCAAAGTTCTAGCTGTGAGTATGGATCGTCATAGCCTTGTTTTGTGACACTCCAGGTAGCTCCGACGCATTTGCTGGGAGTCACTGAATTGAACCAGATCCTGATAGTACCTTATGGTTATCGATTCCAGCTGCAGGGACCAACCGCTTAAGGATTTTGTGCAAAGAATTCCACTGATAATCTGGTACATGTGATGGTGGGGCAGAGTAAGAAATTTTTATCTACTGATTTTACAATACATAGTACATACTATTATTAGTATTGCTACAGTAGCGTTACACTATTACCTAAATAATCGGAAGCGAACGGTCTGGATGCGCTTTTCAGAAATTCAGGTTGTGCAACGTCCAACACGATGTTGACTGTCCGGTCTTCGAGACATCTCTTCGCACTTGCATCCTCTAGTCATGCACTCCAATCTAAATCGTTTACTAGAGGCCTAGCAACGTCCACCGAAACAGTGAGTCCTATAATATTGACATGGCTCAAATTCTGCCTTTTCTCAGCCTGCATCTCCTCAGCTTCGAAGAACAGGCCTGTATGACTTTCACGTGAAACATGGCGCAAAAATGGTCCCGTTTGCAGGATACTCGATGCCGCTTGCATATGAGTCTGTCGGTCAGGGTGAGTCGTGAGACTCGCCTTCTCGCGCGACGCATCTGGCGGTCTTGATGGTGTCCAACTCACTTTGTGGCTCCAGTCGCCAGTCACACACACGTGCGTAACAGCGTGGGTCTGTTTGATGTCGGCCATATGGTTCAATCAAAGTATGCATTGTCTTTCACATTACTTCAGGCACGAACTGAAGCATATTCTTGTTGATGAAGTTTCCGTGGTCGGACTGCAACCGCTTTCCTTGAATGGCTCACCCCGTCGTCCTTGTCAACACTCGCACCTTACTCCTCGACGCTCTCTGTCCTCCTTAATGAGCATGGCGGGATTATCGACGATACTATGATTACCAAGCACTCTGACGATGCCTTTTATGTCGTCACCAATGCGGGGACACGCGACAAAGACCTTGCCTGGTTCCGTGATAAATTGGGTGAGTGGAATGCAAGCGAACGCGCGCAGGGTGGCCCTGTCGAACATGAGGTGTTGGAGGATTGGGGACTAGTCGCGTTGCAAGGTTCGTTGTACTTTCTCTTCGCGTATTGCTCCATACCCACGGAATCCATCCAGGTCCCCAGGCCGCACAGTATTTGCAAGGACTCACTTCCTTCGACCTCAAGGGATTGACGTTTGGAAAATCTGCTTATGTTCCCATTGAAGGGTTCAACCTCCATGTTGCACGTGGCGGTTACACGGGCGAAGACGGATTCGAGGTACGCGGATGCAAATTTGCAGAAATGGACGTAGTTGACAATCACGGGCTAGATATCCATTCCACCGTCACAAACCATTGAAGCAACGCGTCTCCTTGCAAAGTCACCTGTACAACTTGCTGGTTTGGGCGCAAGAGACAGTCTACGCTTGGAAGCTGGGCTGTGTTTGTACGGGAATGATATCGACGAGAACACTTCTCCCGTTGAGGCGGGTTTAACGTGGTTGATCGGTGCGTGTGTCGTCCGTGCACCGAGATTTGAGCCACGTTCATGGTGTTATATTCGATAGGCAAAGATCGACGAGAAACCGGCGACTTCATTGGTGCGGCTCACGTGCTGAGACACTTGAAAGAGGGTCCGCCTAGACGGCGAGTGGGGTTGATCGTTGAAGGGGCACCCGCTAGACGTCAGTCTTCCTCACCCTCTTGATATGACGGCGGGTTTTCTGATCACATCTTCGTGCGTAGAGGGTGCACAGGTATTCGAGCCTTCGCGGACAGAAAGTATTGGTGCGTTTTGTTCTATTTCTACCACGTTTCCAGTAATCTCATTACGGCGGTCTTTATTTTATCGGTCAGGAACGGTCACGTCCGGTATCCCATCACCTACCCTGGGAAAAAATATTGCAATGGCATATGTGAAGTCTGGCTGGCACAAAAAGGGTACCGAAGTCGAGGTAGACGTTCGGAACAAGCTGCGGAAGGCAGTTGTAACGCCAATGCCGTTCGTCAAGCCCGGTTATTGGAGAGGTTAGGGGAGTGCCCTGACGTCTCCTGCGGAACCACAAACTACGCGACGAGGAGCCTCTGTGAGTCGTCAGTTCAACGTGGCAGCACCCTGACTTAGGGAGTAGTGATCAAATGTAGTATTTCGATGACTATTGTGTATTCCCATTGGACAGTCGTTGACGTCTTACCACCATATTATCGTGACTGTCGTCGTGAGCCCAGCACCCATCTGAGCGTATGCGCCCATCTATTGAAGGCACATAAAATGTCCCAATGCGCAGTCACTGTTTGAGGATGAGTCCGGTAACGATAAGGATTTGAGGATCCAACCCGACTGCAGTGCATCGGCTTCCTCCAGATATCCCTTGACGCTCTTCCCCTATCCTTCTGCAGAGCCAGATGTCTGTAAGACGCGGCAATGGCCGGGCCGGGACACGTGGCTCTTTCGGGGGTGGCCGGTGACACCATGATGGAGTGATAAAACAGAGTTGTTGAGCGATCGATTGCACACTCAAAAATCCAACTCCAACATGTCCAACGAAGACGTCGATGAACTTGTAACCTCGCCTGATCCCCTTCACGTATGCCTATTTCATTCAGTCTATGAAGCCTGGCCTAGTGATCATTGCGTACCGGACAGCCCGCGAATCTCATTCCGGAGTTGTGTGCCGGGTTTTACAAGCTCGGATGGGTCACTGGAACTGGGGGAGGTATCTGTATCCGCGTTGGGTGGGTGCTTTGTGCCTACACGATAACCCTGTTGATTGGTTTCTATGCCAGAGATAAGGTCTGGCTCGCCCCATCGGGCGTACAAAAAGAACGCATCGAACCCTCCCACATGTTTGTTTTACCCTTCCCGCAGCCTTCCCGGCCCACTCCACACACAGATCGCATCTTTCTCCGTCGCCCAAAATTAAACCTCAAGGAATCAGCGTGTACGCCACTGTTTTGGAACGCGTTTGATCAGCGAAATGCAGGCAGTTGTATTCATACCCACTCACAAAATGCGGTGATGGCGACATTACTTTGGGAAGGTGACTTTTTCGAGATTTCGCACCAGGTGCCGTTCGTCGATCTCGGTCACTGATCAATGAGCTAATTGACTCGACGTGTTTATCTGGTATAGGAGGTAAGGAAACTTCCTGACATAGGAACCTTCCTACTGAGGGTGTTGGGCAGATGATCAAGGGTGTCCGAATCGGCGGAAATGGTCCAGCGATGTCTTACTTGGACACACTTCGCGTCCCGATCATTGCCAATACCCCGTTCGAGGAGGATCTGACTGATAGCATGGCAGCCGCGATGGAAAAATACCCTGATGCCGCGGCTATCCTTGTGAGAAGGCATGGAATCTATGTATGGGGTACGTTTAACAGGCGCAATTTCTTCCCGCGACAACTGATGATTAGGTCTGACAGGAGACGACTGGCAAAAGGCGAAAACACAGACGGAGGTAATTGTACAATTTCGAATTCCAAAAAGTCGCCCAACTTTTAACTTGCTGCATCAGTGCCTGGACTATCTGTTCGAGATTGGTGTCAAGATGAAGCTTGCTGGAATCCCGACGGTGTTGAACAACTGAGGGGTGACATGGGAAGACATGCTAACTAGCTTCCTTCGGCTCCGAGCTGAGAGATACTGGTAGCACATTGAGGTATGATGAACTATGGTAACAGCATGAATTTGAACCCCTTTTGGATTGTACGATAGCATTTGCCTTGAATTTTATGAATTCGACTTCGTGCCTGTAATCAATTGCACCCGCAGTGGCGCGTGTACTATTTAGGTAACTTTGAAGTGGTACGATAAGACGTCTGTTATAAGTTCGTATTACTTCGTTCTTCCTTGTCTTTTACTACAACTGCCTTGACCCGACAACATGCCGCAGGTTCCCAAGATATGCCCTGCCACAGGCCAACCCGTTCCCAAAGACTATTTACACACATTTGACGGCCATTTCATCGACACAACTGGTCGCACCGTACTACTGCGCGGCGTGAACCTCTCTGGGTCCTCCAAGGCACCACTTGGGCAACCTTCCTACGTTCTCGACGATTTCTGGTCATCTGCCGAGGCGGGCGGACGCAGCTTTGTTGGTCGTCCGTTCAATCTCGATGACGGTTCTGCAGACACGCATCTTAGCCGACTCAGAGGGTGGGGATTCAACGTACTTCGGTATCCCATCACCTGGGAGGCGCTTGAACACGAGGGTCCGTGAGTGCTTGCTTAACCTTCTACGTGTGCTTGTTTTCACTCTAGTGAGGACAGCGGACAGTATGATTACGACTTCATGGATTACACTATTCGCGTGCTCTATAAATGCAAAGAATATGGATTCAAGGTTTATGTAGATCCGCACCAGGACGTCGTACGTGTATCTTCCATCTTTCGTGTACGCATTTTAAACATCTTTTCAGTGGTCCCGTTTCTCAGGCGGCTCTGGTGCCCCCTACTGGACCCTCCCGGCCTGTGGTATCGACCCGCAAGCGTTCACCGCCACCCAGGCCGCCATCCTGCACTGCGAATATCCAAACACTGATGGCACTCCCGATCCCGCCACGCTCCCGTCCATGCTCTGGTCAACCAACTATAGTCGCCTCGCCTCTCACACCCTATTTACGCTGTTCTTTGGCGGGAAAGTTTTTGCTCCAAAATGCGTGTTGGATGGCGTCAATATCCAGGATTACCTTCAGTCACACTTCATACGAGCCTTTGGAGCTCTCGCCGACCGAATACGTGATGCTGGAGGGTTGTTGGATGAAGTCGTCATTGGCTGGGACAGCATGAATGAGCCGTCCGGGGGATTGATCGGGTATGAGGACTTGAACGTGTATCCGACTGCGCAAGGAACTTCAGCAAAACTGGGGACTCTACCGACGCCGTTTCAATCTTTCAAACTCGGAATGGGTATCGCGCAGACGGTGGATAATTACACCTTTGGTTCGTTTGGGTCACAGCGTAGCGGGTCTGTTACGATCGATCCCAAGGGTATCCGTACATGGGCGAATCCCAGTACAGAGCCTAATGGGATGCATCCCAAGTGGGGCTGGAAACGATCGAGCGAATGGACGCTGGGCACCTGTATATGGGCACTCCATGATGTGTGGGATCCTGACACTGGCGCGTTGCTAAGACCTGCATACTTCCGTTACCACCCCGCCCCTTCTTCCGAACTATCCACCCGAGCTCCCACCGACCTCGACCCTGGGCCGATACGTTATCTTGAAGATTTCTTCCTTCCACACTTATCTAACTATGTCTCACGCATCCGCGCTGCCCACCCAAGTTCCATTGCGTTCGTTCAAGCGCCTGTTTTTGACATCCCTCCGCAAATCCCAGAATCGTTGCTCAAAGGACGCGGGTGTCACTCGACCCACTATTACGATGGCCTAACGCTCGTTATGCGTCATTGGAACTTCTTCAATGCCGATGCTGTAGGCCTTATCAGGGGCAAGTACAGCAGTCCAATTTTCGCGGCGAAACTTGGAGAGCGGGCGATTCGTGCAAGCCTTCAGAGTCAACTTGGGATTTTGAAGTCAGATGGGGTTCAACTTGGCTTGGACGCTGCAGAACCTCGCCGGTACCCGACCATCATCGGAGAAATTGGAACGCCAATGGATATGGATAACAAGAAGGCGTACGATCCAACAGGAAAGGGATATGGCGACTATTCGAATCAAGAGCATGCGTTGGATGCCAGCTTGAATGCGGCAGATGGGCCAAACGTACTGGACTACACGTTGTGGACGTACTGTCCAGATAACAGCCATATGTGGGGGGATGGCTGGAACAACGAGGATCTAAGTCTGTGGAGCGAGGACGACGTGCGAGAGAGGACGAAGAGCGTTGAAGGGGCGGCTGTGTTGCTTGCGCCGGCTCGCGCATCCAACATAACGTTGGCGACGCTATCCTCCCCCTATTCCAGCACAGATTCCTCCGATACCGTCAAGCCAATACCGCTCCACGAGTCCCTGAGGTTCCTGCGGGATGGCGCACGCGCGATACGTGCCTTTTGTCGGCCGTATCCTGTCAAGGTAGTGGGCACCCCCGTGGATATTCAATTTGATATCAGCAAGGCCTCCTTGAAGATCAAAATTCGTGTCACATCTGAAGACGTACCACATATGGAGACGAACACAGTGGGAGAAGGAGAGGAGGGGTCGAGCCTGAATAAGAGTGTCGATGGCCATGGCGAAAGTGCACTCGCCACCGAGATCTTCCTCCCCCTGGTGCATTTTGCGTCGCAGGGGTGTGTCGAGCGGTCGGTCGCTGTTCGTAACTATGAACAGTCCGTTGACCCGGAGGACTCGGAAGAAGTCGAGGGTGTGGCTGGGGCAAAGAATAGATCGGCGGCAACGTTGCCTCTGGCGGGCTCGAAAACCCCTTCGGTGGAGATAATCGAGACAGAGGGGTACGCAGTACAGGTCAAGGTATCAGAAGGAAGGGTAGAGGTGGACGAGAGAGATCAGATATTACGGTGGTATTATGCGGCTCCGGTGAGTGGGGAGAAGGAAGTGTCGATCGAGGTGAAGAGGGTGGGTGGTGCCATCGACTGGGCTCAGAGGTCGGGTGGTATTTGGAGCGCGCAGCGGGATGTTGTGAAGTGGGTGGAGATGGTGTGCGGTAGATGTCCGGAGGGATGCTTAATCATGTAGACGATCCGTTCGATATACTTATACTGTAAGACATTACTAGCACGGTGGACATGGTTTGTATCATAGCAATTCTAGTCAATGTGAATACCAAGTGACTTGCTTGAGAGTGTGCTGCCTCATTGACATCGTTGAATCCAGACAGCAGCCGCCTTGATCAGCGATTTCTTATCCTCGGCGCTTACTGGCACCCTAATACTGTCTTCTTCGAGCTTCTCGAAGCTGGCTCTAGTCACTGTCTTAGCAGGCTGAGGAAATTGGATGCGAAGGGCACATTTTCCGTCTAACGACTACTTCTTTCATAATGGACACATAGACGGGTAATATCAGCGCGCTATTTTTCGACCGTATCCTGTCAAGCTTTGTGGGCATCCCCGTGGATACTGATATTCAACTCGATATCGGCGAGGGTCACATTGAACAAGTCGCGCCCACTGATGTGCAACGAATGCAAGAGAGGAGCAACCGAGTATAGACAAGGGTACTCATGTTCACGCAGAAAGCGCGCTACCAACAGAGATTTCTATTCTGCTGGTGCACTTTGCGTCGAAAGGGTCCAGAACCATGGGCAGCACTTCTATTCGGAAATGGGTCGATGGTGACGTTGCCTCTGACAGGGTCAAAATCGCTTGCGTCTGGCAAGGTAGAGACCATCGATACAGAAGGATATACGGTTCGGATCAAGGTGTCAGAGGGCAGGGTGGAGCTAGATGAGAACGAGCAACGGCGACGGTGGCATTATGGTGTCCCTGTGAGTGGGAAAAGGAGATATCGATCGAGAAGTGAGGAAGGTAAGTAGGTGGCGCGATCGACCGCGGTCAAGTGGAATGGAACATGATAAGGCGGGACCAATAGAGGGAAGCATCCAGAGGGGCAGTCGATCAGTGGATTATGATGCGAGTGAGGAGAGGTATATTGTATGAGTACCCTGGAGGAACATTATATCAATGTAGCATAGGCTATAGTCGCAAACGTCTACTGGTCAGTCGCCTTGAATATGTGAATATGGTTTACGGGATCGACTTGCCAGTCATGATGGCGAGGACTTGTGACCAGTACTCGACTCTTCAGGATTAGACACGAAATCGAGTCTTGGCGCTTTCAAGGGTGTCCCCTCCCATAGTGATGGATCACCCAATCCCCCTCTTCCTCCGAAGCCGACTAGCCTTTCCACGACCTTCTCCAATGCTTCCCTCCTATTCCGCTCACTCTCCACTTCCTCCCTGGTCCTCTCCAATGCTCCCTCGACCTCTGCTTTGCCTTCTTGTAGCCTCTCGATTGCGCTCTGCAGAGTTTCGAGTTTCTCATCGACATCGTCACGGCGTTTGGACTGCTTAGAGGACGAACGAAAGTTCTCGCCGAGGATAAGGGCGGCTGCGACGGTGAAAAGAAAGGACTCCGCGAGTGTGTTCGCGCCGTTTTCAATAGCTCTATGGGAATGGGCATTGGGTGGGCGCAGCAAGCGCGATGAGTGCAACGTGATGTTATGTATTACACGTGGGGAGCGTGGAAAGGGTGAGCGTGGTGAATGAGCGTGAAAGCAGTGCAAATGAGGGAACCGTACTTGGTCTCAGACAAGGGTCGGATATTTTGACGGGCGGGCTCCCCGAGGATGTTTGTGCGCAGTGAGATTTCGGCTGTGTGCATTTTCTGAGCAAGGGAGACACAGAAATTGCGGAAGGTTTCGTGTCTTGCATGTATGCGCGTGTTCATGTGTCAGGTGGACGAGGCGTCAATGTTAGTGCGGTACGGTGTAATTGTCATTTATGCTGTTGGCGTGTGGGACGGACAAACGTACTGCTTCGCTTGATTCTTGAGCTGGGCAGAGATGGGTTTGGCGATGGTCTGTGTGCATGTATATGTTGTTAGATATGGTATTAAGACAAGAGGTCGTAGCGCACTTACACGGATCACAAGGGTGGCGAGCTTGACGGTGGCCATTAAACGAGGTTGGAGTAGAAGTGTGAGGAAGCAGTGTGACTCGTCCGAGCGCATGCGTCACAACCGGCTTGGTCCGCTACCACCATGCACTCCACTAACCTATACCACTAAGTTCACACAGGCTTCGAGTGGGCAGGAGACTACATGTCCAATGTTCTAAAGTGCTCTCAAAGATGGCACTGGCAGAAATTTCGCGTTGAGTACGCGGCAAGCATGGGCCATAATTTTGGGCCACCATTCCAGGGTTTCGAGTCGGACCCGTGCTTCGTCTCCTTTCTGGATGCAGTATTCCACGTTTTCGACTGATTCCCGGGACCGCGAACCTAGCCAAGTGATCTTGGCTTAGAAGTACCCAGCGGACCCTCCGATCAACTTTGTCTAGGCGGACAAACATCACGAAATCCACGCTGTACCTTGTGAGTATGTTTACATCCCGAATCAAGAAATAACATCTTCTCATCCGTATCACTACGTTACGATTCAATGCAGGATGTTGGTTCCTTGGTCGAAGTTCAAGTGTCACACACTACCCTTGACGGAGACGATCTACGCCCGGTGTCACACGAACGTTACGTCGATACATTTTCGCACCCGACGCCTTCCCTGATGGGCGTCTGCACTGTGGCCTTTGTATTTTGGTTGCTACCCGTCGTGCGCCAACTGACCGGAGGGAAATCCATGAAGGGGACGTCCTGGTAAAGGATTCCCATTTCCTGACTCTACGACGAGCCAGTTGAGTGGCTTGATCGCAGAGGGGAGGATATTGACTCTTATTCTTCCCCTAAAACCGAGTTTTCGATGAAGTTTACAGATGGGCGAACTTTGTCTTACGAATACCCAGGCCTCAGGGTTATTCCGCCGATGGCATCGTGGGTCGCCAGTATGCACTACAACCAACGTAAACATCGATCCTGTTTTCTCAGCGAATGCAGACACCAAGCCATGGTGTGGCAAACGTGGTGAGGCACCCAATCGAAATACCGGATTACTGGATTTTCTTTAGGTCACATTCGTTATCCATAGACAGTTCGGCCCAGCCGAACCAAGGAACGAATTGTTGGCGGACGATGACCTGGCACCATCCGGCACCCTTCTATCAAAGAATAAAAAATAAATAGATCACGTGCCTTGGACCGAGGCCCGAAATCATCAGTGCTCGCTTGTTTTGTCCGGGCTACACTTGACAATTTTCTGGTTAGCTCGGTGTTCAACCAGGTTTGTGTCTGATCTCAACGCTAGGGAAACAAGCGACTTTGTCCAACCTGTCGGCTGCGACGGAGTTACAGTGTCAATAAGTTCTGTTTCTCCGCAAATTTAGGTATGGCTCTGGAGTACATTCTACCACGAGCGCGCGCCTGAGCTGAGCTACACGTGGCTTCGACTTTTCCTGAGAATACCTTATGCTCGCCCACCGCTGACTCCATACGCCTACGATCAATAGGAGGTACGTGGCCATTGAAAAATCCACTTTCCAATATCAACCTAACAATCAATTCCTTTCTTCTGAACCATCACTCCCTTTCCCAGGCCCTGAATAGTATATATCAGGCACAAAACAAGGGTGCCGTTTGAGTAGTCACGGTTGTCCCCTTGCCCGGTTTCGATGTGATCCCTGTAAAGTTCTCCGTCTAATATCGCTTTTCGTCTAGTGGGAGAACTATTTGACGCTTCTTCTCACGTGGAGCAAAAAAAAAGGTAAGCGTCACGCGAGGGGATGAGCCCAGCGAGCGGAATTTGGAAGCGGCTAAGAAGGGTGAGTGGAGAAATGGCGGTGCGATAGACCGCTCACCGTAATCTATTCCATTGACCTTGTTACGCCGGGGCGCTGTCCAGCTTCTAGTGCCTGGCGATGCCAACAACATCGGTGTAGCCAACCAGAATCGCATGATCGGGTAGGCTATCTCGGTCTTTCGGGCTAACGCTTAGTAAAAGCTCGTGTTCGCCCTATCCCCAACAGGCGTTTGGGAATCGGATACCCTCGATACAAACCCGTAACACTATTGACAGGTATGTGCACCCAACACATCTCTATTAGGTGCCATTTATAGTGACCCTTGACATGCCGTACCAGCCTCCTCGGATTTCTACATTCGGATCGTGTTGTGCACGCACATTATGCCAGTGTTTCGATTCTTCCACTGGTTCAAGAATACCTATTGGGCATACTCGTGCTACCGGCGTCACGAAAGGAACTGCATGCCTCGTTTTTCGGATGGACGTCAACTATGTTAACATGCATGGAGCAACGCGTGTTGTGCGGTTTGTCCGCCGTTTACTACCGGACTAACCAGTGCATGCTGCGGATGGCACCTTGAGCGCTGAGCCCCAAAACAGGCTAGTATCTACTGATCTCGAGTATCGATTACGCCACCGGATGGCCCTGCCTTTCAGGGGTCCAATGGAGGTGGGGCACCATTGGCATAACGGCGTTGGTTGCTTCTGATGCAGTGTCCAACCCAGAGGAATTTAAATGGGGCATATACATTTATTTATTTGCAGTGACGTATCGTCGGGACGGAAATGAATGTCTCCTTGTTGAGCATGTCGGCCACATAGCCCCTCTAGCTCGTGTCTCGTCCCAATAACGCCAGCATCCCAGATCCGTTCTGCACATCGTATGTAGGCATGGACGGATCAAGGATGCTCTGTCGATGGAAGCACCTCTCGGGCAGGCCGGGCGAAGAGTGCCGTTGCGATCGAGCGGTCCGGGGTTTAGGGCAACATCCTATCGCATTCATCGAAGAGTGACTTACGGCATGGATTCCTGCGAGGCCCGGACTTAGCATCGATAATGATAAAAAGGTACCATTACTTCTCCTGACGGGCCTCAAATTATTGCTACCCGCTGCCGATTCCGTCAGTTACCAAATGCACCGTGGCTATTTCGTCAAAGTCGCTGGGGGACATGCCTGCGTCAAGTGCGAGGGGTTCACGGCACGGCGTGAGTGGTCAAAGCGTGTCGCCAAGCCACGTTATCATAGGTGTGCCTCAGTCCTCGGTGTACTAACCTAAAAGGTGACAGCTCGGCACGTGTAAGTTTCGTTAGTTCGCATGTGGCGGGGATCTATGCATCGATAAATCGAGTACAAGAGTGCAGTGCTACGGTATCGCTTCACTGTCCTCGGACTATGGAGAGACGAAAGGGGGCTTCCATCGTGCCCGAGCTTTTCAATTTACTGCTCCGGCCTCTGCTTAAAAACCCTTCTGTGATCCCCTCCTCACCCCTCAGCCTCCCTACGATTTGCGGGAACGGCTAGAAGCCACTCCAGTTGTAGAAACCTACCCCCCGTGACCACCACCATCGAACATGTACGGTGACCATTCTCATCAACATCAACATGAAAACCCTCCAGATCCACTGTACGTGACCATCATCATGGCAGCCGGCACAACCGAAAAATGGATGAGGACTGATGCACCCAATATTGTTTCAGTAGCGATTTTCTTGCCCCACTCCTCGCCGACATTCCGGAAATTCTACCTGACCCCAACGACCCGTCGTCGTCGTCATCCCTATTCTTAGACGCGGCTGGCCCTGCCATCGAGCCCGCAGCCGACGACACCACTACCCCTCAACTCACTTGCCAATGGGTCTCTCCTCAAGGCCCCCCTCTCGTCTGCGGTGCCCCCCTCTCTACTGATCCTAAACGAGCGTGTGCCCATTTCCGCCAGGCACATGACATCCGCGGTAACGAAAAAGTCACCGTCGTCTGTCACTGGCGGTTTTGCCACGTCCCGCCGATGCAGCGTGGCAGCCTCATCAGACACGTGCTAACTGTGCATCTCGGATTGTTGAGGTGGCGATGTGAGATGTGTGGGAGGGTGTTTTCGCGAAGGGGGACAGCACATGTGTGTGCTGATGACGACGGGTGAAATGGGTGCCTTCAACATTCCCCTCTGTTCTTTTTCCTTGTTTTCTGTTGCCCGATACTACACGGTGTACACCTGACTTGGTGGAATGAGCTACACCATCCATGTATTGATAGACTTCTTTTGTTCGAAACCTGTTGGTGCACATGTAAATGAGCGGTACTTTTTCGTCAGCAGAAAAGAAGGGAGAGAGGGGGGTATAATAAAATAGCAGTGTTATCTTCTCAGAACCTCACTTTGCGGGCTGCGGATTATCGTTTTTACGGCCCTTGCAGTTTGAAGAAACGGAAAATCTCGACTGCGACCATCTGTTCCGCAATATTTACCGGTTGTCAGGGTTCTGAACGACTTTGTCAACACTCTATCGACTCTGCATTGTCCCATTTGTTCAAGCGAACACTATCGCAGGGCTCGTAACAGTCTTATATATGAACGAAGGCCAAGTTTCACTTTCTGCAAGAAAGACCACGGAGATGCAGATGAAACAATAGAACAACAGAATCGAGGTCCGAGGCACCCGGAACACAGTGGCGAGGCAATGACCTGATGGTAATGCTCCGAGTCGTTCGCCCTTCACCGTGCTATTCTTGTACTTGATCACCTTCGAGGATGTGCCAGACTGCGGGGGTGCCATGACGAAACGAACATGTTGACTTGCTGACTCGTCAAGTCGCAAGTTGAAAGGTGCCGATAGGGTGCGTCACGACTCTATTTTCAGGTTAGGTTCCATGTAGAAATGGGAGGAGGAAACAGCCTGGCAAGATCTGCATGGAGTTAAATCCAACGGTCATCTACTAGTACTACGGTGTTTCGCAAAAGAGTGCTGTGCCACAGTGGGTCCATCAACTCGGCCAAGCCTGTGGATGTCGGTCTGTATGCTCGGGGTACTAGTACTCAACTACTACTAATGCATCCTTGTGCTCCACGGCTAGTAGATTATAGGCTCGGGAACAGTCCGGATGAAGGGATCACCGACGGAGGGCCCATCTATCCCAATAGAAATGTATATCATCACTAGTATCATCAATGAAGCCCTTTGGGACTCGGGATGTTGAATGCGCCACTCGAGCGGCGTTGGCGCACCGATAACCGATAACTCCATACGTATACACGAGCACCAATACGTACAAAAATAAGACGCTTCCAAAATTGAACTGTGCTTGCCTGAGTAGTATAAGCCGCGAGAGGGCTACGAACATGATGGTTGCTCGGTGGCCGTGGCCCAGGATTAGTCCCTTGGGAAAACAATCTCACCCCCTTACCACCGATGGCTGGGGAAAACAGAGTATACATAGCGGGCGCAAGTACGAGCCAACTACGGTCATTAACGGCGCACTTAGTCCCCCAGCTGTGGGGAAGTGTTTCATATTGTTTCGCCTTGAATTCATATCTGGTGGGCTAATGAAGCCATCGAGGGTAAACTCGTGGGCTTTTTGCAGCAATTACGCTGGTAACCAAAAAATATAGTAAAAAAACCATTACTAGTATGGGGGGATCTCGATCGAAGAAAGAACCAAGTATAATTGATAAATGTTGACCCCGATGTCGATGGTCCTTTGCGAGGAGAACAAGGTTCAAACGTTCATAGCACGAACTGGCCCGAACAATGAAGTTGGTTACGGATCGTAATGACACAGATCTGGACATATGGATAGCAGAGACCACTGATCCGCGTTGGCAGGCAAAAGGACCTAACTAAAATTAGCCCATCAACCGCTGCATCCAATCTGGCCACCGTCTACACGATCCATTGCATGAGGAGTAATGTCATATTAGATTGCATGGGAATTTAGAGAGTGCCAATCATGGCGAGACGTTCCTCGGTCCTGGGAACAATTTGGATGGGCGAGAGTCAATCGAATAGTGTTATAGTGTTAGTGCATCTAGTTTTTAGTCCCTGAAAAAGAATGATCTCCACACCACCTTTCCTTGTCCATAGCTAACGTTTCATGTTATGACCCTGTCAAGGAAGGCTAAATCAGATCCGACTGTGACGGGAGATGTTTCAGAAACAGATTCGCGGAGTTAAGTATCCAGTTTCACCATATGCCAAAGGATCTCGATCCATGGATTATTGCATGCGAAATGGGCCCACGCATCGTGATGGCGGCGGCGGCGGACAATGAAAGTTCGAGATATCATCAAGACGGGACCAATAACATTCGACGTCAGGAGAGAAAAACATTCATACGTGCCTCAAATCGGGCGATGGCAGTCTCGTCAGTTCTACGGGCGACCCGGAGAAAATCATGACCCACGTACTCAAATTAGCTGCGAAGAATGCGGAACATTATGGATTGAATCCACTTACATATCGGCCGCCATCAGCCCCTGATGACTGGGAAGGTTGCACAGGATGTCACAGTCCGATCATAATATCTATTTATCATGTACTGCCACTTGATACGCTGTTGCTCGAAGAGACGGGTACTTACAGTTTCTTTCTTTGACTGGTGCGAAAAACATCGTCGGTAACTGGTTTGGTTAGCTGACGATCGAGGACTAGCCTCTTTCTCAGGTACTGCGGAGCAAGGCTCCAAGTTAGTGGAATCGTAGTGGCTTAGTAGCCCGTTGGGAGAATCCCGCGTGGCTGGAGGCGCCAGCGACTTGACTTTACTTCACCATCTGTTCCGTGCAAGGAATCAGCGCTACAACAATCCAAAATAGTGATTGGTGCCTGACCGGAGTGTCGAATATCCAATTCATGATGGGGAGTGTACATGTAAGGGTGTATGGTACGTCGTGTGTGAATGCGGGCGTCGCACAAAAAGCACGAGATGAGAGCAAAAAAAAACAAATAAAAGAGCTTGGAACGAAGTCAAGAGCCGAACACTGGCGTTAAATCGTATCACCGATCACGACCCCTCCCACTCCCGCCCGTCCTCGCGCTCTCGGCTACTGCATCCAGCTGTGCGCTGCGTTTGTGAGCAATTTCATTCTGGCGCTCTAGACTCCTGAACAGCGGGAGTCAGTGACCAATCGAAGAAGAAACATGAGAACAACGCGGTTACTTACTTGATCTGAGTCTCGAGCTCGAAAATCCGTTCCTTACCACCCTGCCGCTCCCGTTTGTACTTCTCTTCCGCAGCCTTCAAGCGTGCTTCGTACTCCTTTACCCGTGCCTCCCATTTTGCGTCTGCGGTCGATGTCTTCTGATTCAAACTCGAAATCTTCTCTTCGTGTTGTAGCAGTTGGTTATTTGCCACCACCAGTCGTTTCTCAGAATTCACAGCGCGAGATAAAAGGGTCCGTATCTCTTGCGAGTCGCCCTGTGTAGGACGTCTCGCCGTCGCAAGCTGCTGGACGAGATCGGCGTTGGTAGTCTATAGCGCATTAACCTGAGTTAGAAGAGGAAGACGTCAGTGACAATGCGACGAACCTTGAATGCCTCCAGTTCGCCCTCTTTGGCGACGTATTTACGTCTCCACGTCGCCTTCGCGTCCCCGTACGCTTTCACGCTTGTTTCAAATTTGTCAACTTGTTTCCACCGCGTGTCGAGCTGTTTTCGCATGTCCGTCAACTTTTCGGTAAACCGTATCTCGGCCTCCTTGACGCGTTTATCAAAGTCTAACTGGATTTGACTCAAGGCTTTGAGGCGAGTGATAAGGTTGTCATGGAAGACACTGAAGTTAGTGAATGGCTTGGTCTCGGCCTGGCCGCCTTTCTTCTACAAACATATAACTATTAGACGAACACACAGTCGAAAAGAAAACGTACTGGGGTCTTGTCCACACCGAGGATCTTGTCCATGTATTGGTAGATAGTAAGTAGCAAGGTGTTGCGCTCAGTAAGCTGGTCCCGGTACTGGCCTTCGCTGCTCAACAATGACTTTTGATCCTTGGCTAGTCGCGCTTCGAGCTCGTGCATTTTGGTACGCAACGTAGATACCTCTGATTCTGCCGCCTTTAAATTCACCTGAGAAAAATCGAGCTTCTCAGAGAGTTGAAGACGTGATTGCGTCTGATTCCCAAGTCGAGTTGTCAGATCGCGAACCTCGTTGTGCAACTTGTCAATCGTGAGATCGCGTTCGCGCGTATTGCCCTCACGGGCCGTGACATCTTGACGCGCACGTGAAAGAGCATCCTCGAGCGTCTGGATATCGCGCTTCAAGCGATCGACCTCGAGTTGGAGCGAGAACTTCGCAGTCGTGTGCGAATCACCGAGTTTCTTTGACTCTTCCTCCTTAGTTTTAAGCGCGTCCTGCACGGCCTTGATATCAGACCGCCGCTGCTCAAGGAGCGTCTCGTTCTTCGCAAGGTTATCAAGGGCGGACTTGAGAGTAGAATCTTTGTTCTCAAGGTTCCGTCGTTCATGGCGAAGCTGAGAGTCATACTCCTTCTCGACCCTGAAAAGCTCCTGTTCCAAACGTTCTCTCTCGTCACGTTCATTTTTGAGTTCTGCAACAAGGTCCTCAACATGGCGCGCCAATTCCTCTTGTCGCGATCGGTGGGCGAGAATATCATGGCAGGTCTGATCGTAGAGGTCTTGCAGGTCTTGAAGCTGCGTTTTAAGCGTATTGACTTTCTAAGAACAGGACTCAGTCGATAAATGGACGGTGGTGGCTAAACTTGCCTCCTTGAGAGCTGCTGCGAGTGCTTCAAGCGTCTCTCGCTCGACAGCATCGTCCTCACGAAGACGATCGCTTTCCTCCTTGATCCGGTCATTCTCTTCCTCGAGAAAGTAAACTTGGTCGCTTAGTTTCTCTATTTCTCGATTAGCTGCCTCGATCTCGGTATCCTTGTCCTCTGCCTCTTTCTCGAGATGTTGTAAGGTGGCCTCAAACTTGGCGTGGAGTTCGTTGGTGTTGGCCTCGAGCTCGGAGATGTTGAGGCGAAGGTCCTTTGATTCTGTCTCCCGTTCTGCAAGTGCCTAGATATATCGTCAGTTAGTTGTCCGCTTCTGTTCTGGGAAAAGAGCTATACATCACGAAGTTCCTCGACCTGTCCACGAGCTTCTTCTACTTCTCCCCGCCACTCTTCTTCGACCACCGCGACGATCCGATCGTGTTCGGCAATCAAGTCCTCGATTTCCTTGTTCTTCATTTCATTCTCATCTTCTCTTTGCGAAAGCTCGATCATCGTTGCAGCGAGCTTGTCGCGCATGGAGTTGAGGTCGTCCTCCACAGCCTCTCGCTCTTCTCGTGCTTCCAACACCTGGGCTCGGCTCTCGCTGCGCTCGATCGACTCTGCCTCTCTTCTTCGTTGAACATCATCGATCTCTAGACCAAGCTGTGCAATCTCATCCACCAGCTCCTCCTTCTCGTCTTCCTTCCTCAGAAGAAGCTCGTTCTGGTCTTCTATTCGGAGGCGTAGAGCGTCATTCTCGGCCTCGAGTTCCTCCAATTTCTGTTGCCAGCGCTCACGTTCGCGTCCATTGTTTCCTCGCCAACCCGAGCCATCGTCACCGCGTTTCTCGACGATCTCACGTAGACGTTCGATTTCTTCCATGTTGTCCTCAAGTAAACCTCTGACATTTTCCAGCTCTTCCTCGAGTTCCTCATTTCTGAGTTCGGCACG
This sequence comes from Zangia roseola, assembly GCA_038090095.1. NCBI lineage: Eukaryota > Fungi > Basidiomycota > Agaricomycetes > Boletales > Boletaceae > Zangia > Zangia roseola. The sequence continues at coordinate 61,326 of JBBPMD010000024.1, forward strand.
TTGTAGCGCATCTTCGTCAGCAGCAGAAATCCGCCCTCGCCGCAGTTCTCGAATTTCGTGGTCGCGTTCCTGTAGTTTCGCCTCTAGATCACGCTCCCTATCGCGCAGACTCGCCGCGCCACGTTCCTTTTGTGAGCGTTCCAATTCACGCTCGAGCTCAAGCACAAGTCGCTTGAGTTTCTTGAGTTCTAGACCGCGCTGCTGCACCTCGACTTTGAGGGACACGTTTTGTTTAAGCGCAGCATCGACTTGGTCAGGTGCTAGTTGGGCCAACCGTTCTTCTAGAAAGTGCACACGTAATTTGATGTTGAAGTTCTCCTTCTTGAGGTTGTCGATGTGCTATAAGAGAGCGCAATGAGTGTGACTGCGAGCACAATTCGGGTATAAACGAAAACCAATCACCTTCTCTTGATCACGAAGCGTGAGGGTGACGCCTTTGTTTCCGCCTGGAGTCGCTCGAGTAGTACGTTTACGGTTCGCGACAGGCGTGTCAGGGCCATCGCCCCATTTATGACCGGGTGTGTCCAAAAAATCGCCACCTTCTGCAACGTCATCTCCTTCGTCATGACCAGAAATGGCGAGTCGCCTCAGCGCAGATCCAGGCTCGTCCACACGCTTGCGCAGACTGACAGGGCCAGCTTGTTCTGGTGGCGAAGGGGTGGAAAGCGGTGCAGAAGAAGGTGCAGTCGTTTGTGATGATACGGAAGGGACTCTGTGGTTTCTACCTGGCGTGGAGATACCAGACACGAGCGAACCGAGGGAGAGATCAGGGAGTGTCAGGGCAGATTGTGATGAGGAATCGGCGCGTGCGTTAAGTGCGGCTGACATGGCTCGTATGGGTGGCTTGTCGAATGTTCAAACGTTGGGGTTGGGGTTGAATGCTAGTTTAAGGCTGCCAAATGTTATAGTTGAAACTTGGAACATTCATCCAAGGATCATGCTTACCGTGAAGCCCTGATGGTGCAGTCAAAGTGGTTATTGCAAGGACAGTTTCAGTTGAAACATATGGCTCGCCGTCGCGTTGAGTACGGTGGGCGAGCGGCCTCGAGCGGAAAGTTGACAAGTTGCAAGTTGGAGTATTACCACAAGCCAAGCCAAACGCGTGAGCCTTACCACTCACGTGACTTAACTATGACTATGATGCACGGGCACTCGCTGAGTCTCGTCGCCTTCTTTTCAACTGGTGTTGTATTTCGGGATAGGATGTGCTCCACCCTAATATTGGAGAACCACTGAAATCCATTGGAAAAAGGGAGGGCAATACGAATACGATTTTTTTTTCCCTTTCTCGCCGTAAATGTTTTCACCTTGACCATCAACAGAGCGAATTTTTATACTGGCACTGGCTGGTCGATGATCGATGAATCACGAGGCCCTGAGTTGACGGTCAACACCTTAGCAATGTGTGTGCGTTTCTATTCATGTGCTCATGTTGTTCGTTTACTTGACTGCCCCAGCCATCTAACAATAATGTCCATGAGCCAGTCGCGGTTCACTTGACCCACGCATACCGGGTATCTGGATCTTCACTCAAGCACTCTATCACCTTGTGACAAATCCATAGCATATCCAACCGCTTTGTGAGGTTGAGAGACGGATGGATGGTCAAAGACTGTAGACAAGGTGCATAGAGTCGACAACGAAGACTTTACATTATCAGATGGGACATTTACTCCCAAAGGCACGATTAGCCTTGCCATACGGACTTTACGCCTGGACGATGCTTTATACGAGAATGCGCACGCATTTCAGCCGTTGCGATCTTGCACTCTACGCGGCGAGCCCGACGCGGCTATCGGTTTACGTCCACTGCGATGGAATACCTACCATTTAGTCACAGGAAACGTGCATGGTGCTCTTGACCTTACGTGAACAGCTGATTTTCTAATTGCTGCTGCCGAGCTGAGAACCATGACGGTCGCAACCTATGATATCAGATCGGAAGACTCACGAGCAGCGCGCCCGCCGAGTTTGAATGTGAAGCGTCTGTTTACGCGTAAAACTCTTACGCCACGTCACGTAAAGAAACGTAAAAGATAAAAATACAGCGGAGAAACTGAAACGAGGTCCTGAACCGACGGTCAGGTAACATGTTCCACTGTTTGATTCAGAACGTTTTTATACTCGTGTTCTTCCCGTAGTGATCTATTACTATATACATGCAGCAGCCCATGGTAACTTATTGGTCCGTGTGATATCAAGATATATATATGCTCATGAATGGGTGCAAAGAGTCAAAATAAAAAAGAACGAAAGGGCGATAATAGCAGCTCAGCATAAAGATATGACAGTTATTAGTACGCGGCAGAGGATTTCCCCTTAGTTATTGGTTTTGCAGGCTCCGCATCCTGTTTCGAGAGAGGAGTCAAGTTCAGCGGACTGACGCCAACGTAGGAAGAAGAGAGACTCACAATTCCAAGAACCTCCTTCATCACGCTGGCGAGGACTTTGACATGGGCAGGTGCAAACATCGTATCATGGGACCCTGCAGCAACCTTCATGTCCAGGTTTTTGATCCGGCAATCCCAACCGTTGTGGTCATCAACACCTGTGTCAAAGTCGCTGGCCTTTCCACTGCGGTACCACGAACGGTCCTTGGGAACAATGAGGGTCGTACGCTCATCGTATTTCGGCGGCTCAAATTCGAACATAGAGTCCAAGTTCTTGCGGATCTCCGTGCGCAACTTGCTCTTCCATTTCTCGCCAATGTCCGGGAAGTTAGACGAGATACGGTCAATGGAACGCTGCGTCCAATCCGTGGATTTGAGACTCTGGCGCTCTGCAGTGGGAATATAGATAGGATCCAAAAGTATGAGATGTTCCACGATTTCTCCTGCCCGGGAAAGCCTGTCTGCCATGCAAAGTGCTACCTGTCCACCGAAGGAATAACCGGCGATGGTGTAGGGACCGTGAGGCTGAACATCCTTGACAAGAGTGATGTAGTGATCAGCCATTGAATCAATCGTCGCGAAGCCGGTGGGTGAACCAAAGTGCTTGTCGCCGATGGCGTACATTTCGTTTGGCATGTACGCGCCGATACGCATAAAAGGTGTTGCCATTCCCGTGATGTCGTGCACAAAGAAGACGCGAGGATGGACACCCTTCTTCTTGATAGGCAAGAATTCGATGAGATAGTCTGCATCAGCATCTTCGGCTTCCATGATCGCTCGCGCGTCCTGTCCCATGGCATCGACGATAAGATTGCCTAGCTCCCGAACAGTGGGCCTGGCGAGAAATTTAGCAAGAACGCACTTGTAGAGAATGATGCTGTGACTCGCCTAAGGTAGATGTGGTTTAGGCCAATATGTACGTTGAACGTCTTGGAAATGATACCGGCGGCTTGGACCGCCATCAATGAGTTCAGCCCAACAGCGAATAGGTCGTGCACAGGCCCAAATGCGCCATTCTGGACCTTGAGCGTCTTGCTAAAGATGTTTGTGAGCTCAATTTCCACGTCCCCTACGGCGGACCCCATGTCGGCGTTGAGATCAGGTGTGAACGCCGTGAGGTCCATCTGCTTCAATGCATTTCGGTCAACTTTTCCATTCCGCGACATAGGGATGTGAGGGAGGACGGCGATAAGGGATGGGTACATGAAGCGAGGGAGACGCTCGGCAACGAACGTCCTCACGCCTTCCTTATGGTCCTCCAACTGGCTCTGGGCTTCCGGCCTGAGCTCCACGAAAGCGACAATCGCCGGAACATCCTGCATTGAACGAATGACGACCGCTCCCCGTTGCACAGCGGGGTATTTGGCGATGGTGTCTTCAACTTCTCCGAGTTCGATACGTTGGCCACGGAGCTTGATTTGCCTGTCCGTACGGCCACAGTACTCGATGTTTCCGTCAGTGCAATACAATGCGATGTCTCCGGATTTGTACATCCGCTCGCCTGGAAGGAAGGGGTTCGGAATGAAGGCAGCTTCAGAGAGTTCTGGCTGGTTGAGGTAACCACGGGCCAGCTGAATTCCACCAACGAAGATTTCACCCTCTACACCCACTGGGACAGGACGGAGTTGCTTGTCCAGAATATAGATCCGGCAATTTGGCAGAGGACGTCCGATGATCCCTGTAAGGGATGAAGAGCTGACATGGCAAGATACGCAGTCAACGGCCGCCTCCGTGGGTCCATACATGTTGCGCAGGACGACACGTCCAGACCAATCTTCGATGAGTTTCTTTCCAAGCGCCTCACCCGCAACAACGACGGTTTCAAGGCAGGGGTAGTCATCAACAGGCACCACAGCGAGAATAGAAGGAGTCACATGCAGAACACCGATGCGGAGAGTGCGGAGTGCCTTGGGGATGTCTCCGAGTACAAGTTCTTTCCTACCGGTAACAAGGGTCGCGCCATTGGATAGCGTTCCGAAGACGTCGATAATGAAGGGGTCGAAAGTATAGGCCAGGGAAGACATGACACGCACACCTTCCCTGAAGCCGTAAACACTCGAATTTTGGACGAGATTAGCGATCGAGCGGTGCTCGATCATGACCCCCTTGGGCTTACCAGTGCTGCCGCTCGTGAACCTTGGAAAAATCAGAGGGATGGTAAGGGAGAAAAAACGAAAAGAAGTACATGATGTAGGCAAGGCTAGACGGCGTAAGCCCTTCAACCTCGAAGTTCTCGCCATCGAATCTACCGAGTCGCTTCTGGTAGCTCGGATCATCAATGTAGGCCACCTGCACTAGGTTTCAGAGACTGTCATCGAATTCGGTGCAGATTACATACCAGAACTGTGGACGTCAGACTTTTCAATGCACGGGAGTGGCTCGAAGTAGTCAGCAAGACTCTGGCACCGCATTCCGCGAGCATCAGCTCTTTTCTGAGAGTCGGGTCATCTGGATCCAAGGGCACAAAGGCGCCTCCGGCCTTGAGGACTGCCAAAACACCAACGACTTGACTGATGCCGCGGTCGAGGCAAAGCGCAACGACATCGCCAACACGTACTCCTTGCTGGATCAGAGATCTTGCGACGCGATTGGCCATAGCATTGAGTTCTTCGTACGTTAATGACTGCGTTTCGAACTCGAGAGCTGCAAGGCCTGACGATCTCTGGACCTGCTCTTCAACCAATCGATGCAGACAGGTCTCGTTCATATGGACTTCGGTAGTCGAAGAAATTTCCTTGATCAATCGCTGATGCTCTGATCTGCTGACAACAGAGATGTCCTTAATCTTGCTTTCAGGGCTGTCTGCGACTGTTTCAACGAGAGAGATGTAAGCGTCCAAGAATTGACGAGCTGCTTCCTCCGTGAAGAGGTGGTTGTCGAATCGAAGAATTGCGTGTCCGTCGCCTGGGTGCACAGTGAGCAAAAACTCGTATTGTTCTTCTCCATTCGGAAGCGAGGTCGTGGACTTGAAGGCCATGTTGTTGCTATGAACCTGGAGGATGGTTTTCATATTCATTCCCCCAGGTGCGAACAAGTGCTTGAAGTATCCACGATTTCCCGACGGGGATTTACCCAAGCTAACGAGGTCCTCGTAGGTCACTTCGTCATGTGTCAAGCATGATATGAGATTGGTCTTGAAGTCCTTCAAATACTCTGTGAAAGTCTGGGTCTCGTTCACGGTTGTCTTGATCGGCAGCATGTTGGCGAAGAAACCGATCACGTTAGTCAACATCGGCAGGTTACGATGAGTGACTGCAGTTCCGACCACAAAAGTGGATTGGCCAGAATATTTGTGAAGGAGGAGATTGTAGGCGGCGAACAGCCCTGCAAACGGCGTGGCAGCGACCGAAGAGATTAGCTTCATGTATCGTTCGAATGGGCCGACACCGATTCTGGCCTCGATCTGTGTGACGGGGGCGAGTTCACGATCTGATGGTGTTGCAAGAGTGAGGTGAAGGGGTTCCGTGTTGTCTAGTTTCTCGGCCCAAAACTGCAGGTGCTGCTCGCGAAGCTCGGCTCTGCGATCAGACGTCTTCTGAAGCCAGTCGCTAAAGTCCGAGTAGTGGTAAGAAACTTCGGGTAAGGTTTCAGGGCCATCCAAGTAAATTTTGAACAACTCGTAGAAGAAAACCCCGAGAGAAGCCTCATCCGTAATGATGTGGTGCACCACAATGTTGAAAGCCCACATGTTGTCGCCGAGATCGAAGAGGGTGGCGGTCAACAATGGCAGACGATCGAGCTTAAAGTTGGGCTCGTTATTGAGCGCGATACTCATCTCGTAAGCCTTCGCTGTCGAATCGGGTTCCCCAGAGAGGTCGACGAGGTTGGGCGTGAAGTTGATCTCGGGGTAAACGGTTTGCTCGAGTTTCCCTAGCTCTTCATTCCATGTGAACGCAGTGCGCAGGGCACCGTGGCGTCGGATGATCTCCGTGATGGCCTCAAACATGCGATCAACATCAAGAGGTGTCTCCGTGCTGATGGTGACGAAGTAGCCTTCGTGAGTATCCCAGTGCGTGGCACCGAATCGAGACATGTTGGCGTCGATCTTGCTGACAGCACGCTTGCGAGCATTGTCACGCTCACGCTAGAGTCAAAGATTAGGCGTGAATCACGTTGGAAAATGCGAGCATTCGTACCTGAGCCAACCAAATGCGGTACTGGTGGGGAGAGGCTTCGGTCGTATATGGTTCATCGTATGCAAGACGATCATTAAGGATAGGGACGAGGGCGTGTCCATATTTCGCCGAACCGTCATCCACTGCTAAGTCCTCGCAGCCTCTGGCGCCCCCCTTGATCTTGGCGGCCATCTCATTCAGAATGGCGATCGTCATGGAACCAAGGAGCTCGATTTGGCTGACTTGGACTCCAAGATAGGATCTGAGCTGGTTGCTGTACCGCGTGGCTAGAAGAAAACATTCTGAGGAGCGTGTTCGACGAGATCAGCACTCAAAGCTCTTACCTCCAAGGGAGTCCAGGCCGAAGCTTGTGATCAACGCGTTGTCGCTGATCTGTTCGACATCCATACTCAGTAACACAGCAAGTATTGAAGTAGGGGTTTCCGCATCGCCACCCTCGTTGGCTCCGGTACCATCGCGAGAGAGGTACTGCTTGGACAAGAGGTGCTCGTAAAGCCTCGGCTCACATGAAGGCAGCGTTTCGGGCACTTTGTTGATATCAAGCATCGGCACGTAATGTGCGATCTTGCGAATGAGTGCATCCCCAATGAAATGGAAGACTTGCGCTGTGGTCATACCCATCTTTGCCAGTTGTGCCGTATTCGCTTTACCCTTTGTGGCTAGTACAAGACGCTTGAAGATGCCCGAGTCAGTGATCGGTGGGAGAGACATGGAAATACTGTTAGGAATTTCATCCACAATGCGATCCAAGTACCTGTTCACAGAGTTATTGTTATTTAGCATTTAAAAATAATAAAGTCGAAGTACTCACAATTGGGAAGCACAGTATGCGGCCTGACCGGCGTTACCAAACACGGATCCAACGGTCGAGAACAGGAGCATGAAATCAATCTCCGAAGGATCGATGCAGCTGAGAATCGTATTGAGAACGGCAACCTTGGATTGGTAGACATCGTCGAAAGCTTGCTGCGTCATGTTGCTGAACTTGCCGTCGCGAAGGACGAGGGTCATGACGAAGATTCCTCCGATCGGGCCAGCTTCCTTAGCCTGTGCGACGACGGTCGCAGTCTTGACTTTGTCAATCGCATCTGCAGCGATCGGCTCGACTTGTACGCCTGTCTCGCGCAGGCCTTGAAGGTACATATTGTCGACTTTGGTAAGGCCCTTCTGCCCACGACGACTTGTGAGGAAAATATGACGCGCGCCGCGATGTCCCATCCATTCCGACATACGCACACCAAGCTCGCTGCAACCGCCGACAAGTATGTAAGACTTGCGAGGATCGAAGAGTTGACCGGCAGGGTCGACTCTGACGATGGGGCTGGCTTCTGGAACAACGACTACGGAGTCTGTGTCGCTGAATGTGGTGTCGTTGTACGCAGACATCGTCACGGCGCTCGAGCGGAGGTCGAAGGGTTCTGAAGTATGCGCCGAGAGTATCGCGGAGATCACGGGTACGAGGGAAGCTGGCGACGCTGCAGCGAGTCGGTTAATGTCCAGAATGTGTGAAGATGGCGCGCCAGGTGGAATCTCGGGTGCCTCATCGGATTGGACGTGGAAATACGAGCCGAAGAGCGAAAGATACTCGGAACCACGAGCATAAGCCTTCTTTCCACCACCATTGAAAATGACGTCGAAATGAGACATGCTGCCTGATCTGATCCACGCTAGTGTTGCAAGAGTGAGATCGCCAATGATGACAATGTTGGATTTCGGAATGCCAAATTGGTCTGAAATATTGTCTACTTCTTGCTGGTTTGGGACCGTGATGAAGACTTTTGCGTTGAATCGTTTGGCAACCTGAACTGCGGCTGATCCAGCAGCTACGAAGAAAGGATCAGCTAATCGAATAGGATACACGTGTCAATAACATACCTGAAGTGCCATCATGCACAAGGACGGTCGAAGAAGTTGAAATAGAAGCGCGATCAACGAGAGCGATCCATGTCGAAAGGAACGTAACAGTAACAGTAACTGCATCCGCAGCGCTGATTCCATCGGATAATGGGATAACCGCATCCTGAGGGACAACAAGGGTATCTGCGAGCGTCCGGCATGCAATCCCTACGACCTATGCACGCGTGGATCAGGGTATATTCACGACGTAACGAAGAAAGCATACCTCAGTACCGACATCCACAGCCGTAGCAGCAACTCCATGAGACCCGACAGACCCAACGAACACCACGGCAGACTTGGAAGATGCCCCAGATTCGATTCCTAGTGCCTTGACTTCAATCTCTACATCGGAGGCTTTGAGGGCAGGCGGGAAGTAGGCAGCCAAAGCGCCAGATGACCCGGTCAAGCCGGCAGCAGGTATAGGAATCTCCTTGACCTCTGCACTACCATGAACGAGTCGACGAACCAAGAGCTCGCCGAACTTGCTAATTTTCATGTGCATTTCGAGAAGAAGAGTGTTCTTGCGCAAATAATGCACGATCTTCTCGCGCGCAGCTTCGTCGAGTGAGTGGTCTTCGAAGAGCAAGGAGTATACTGGGTACTCGGGGGATTCCGCGATGAGACATGATGCTATACCGAGAGCGCCGATACCGGCTGCATCATCGTTGCCAGTAATCCATAGCTCGGCTTCCGAAGAGAGGTACCTCACAATCTCGGCGAGGTCACCTTCTCGGCCGTGTTCGAAAGGATGGACGACGACAGTCTTGAATGGACCGCCCGGAACGCAGAGAGTAGGCTGCGCGATTTTGGCATACAAAAGGGCCTTGCCATCCACAAAGTCTGAGGCTAGAACAGTACAGCCAGAGATTGCAGAAAATCTCTCGACTAATGCCGGCAACGTCAAGTGTTCAGCAGAAGTGTCGTCCACTTCTATACCAGAATCTAGATGAGGAAGTAAGGAACGGCGTCGAGCGAGCATATCCAGTGTCAGAGCTCACCAAACACGGAGAGGAGAACCACGCCACCACTTCCAACGAGATTCGAGATCGAATCAAGGTCGACCCAGACTGCAGCAAGATCCACATGATGCACCACCACATCGAAACTATAGAGATATCTTAGCATCAGAAGTATGGCCAGATAGTTCCATTTACCTGGCGAGTGGAGTGTCCGCAACGTCCGCATTAAGGTTCCAAGACTCGAGGACTAGGGACTTGGCCCGAGGGTAACGAAGTGTCCCTGTCTTCTTGTCCGCTTCCGATGGGGTTTCAGCGATACAGATGTATTCAACAACAATTCCAGATTCGTCGAGAAGCGTCTCGAGAGATGTATCAAGTTCCGTCGCAATGTCACAAGTCTTCGCCACGTCGGCAACGCGAATGACCCTTCTTCCTATCAAGGCCGCATCGCGACCGAGAGACTCAAAAACGGAACGAAGGGACGATGGGGACGAAAGTGACTCGAGAGATGATGGGAAGGACTTGGGTTGCCACATGGTAGTAAGACGCTGTTCGCGGCTGCTGTCCGTAATTGCAAGGGGTTCGGCGTCGGGGGCACGAGCAATCTCGAAACCTTCAATGGTAAAGAGAACCTTGCCCTCCGAGTTGGCGATGATGTAGTCCGACTTATAAGGTCCACCAGATGCCCAAGTTGAAGCGATGAAATACGTCCAAATTCCCTTCTTCAACTCAGAATCAAGGTTCGGCGCATCGCGAGAATCCCACCGACGAATAGCATCGATCCCGACCGGAAGGAATACGCCGTTGAAATCGAATTGCTTCGTCTCCATGTTGATGAACATCGCCAAACCACACTGCGTGATGCTATCCAAGATACCTGGGTGGATGGTGTAGCCTTTGCCAAAGACATCTGGGGTGCCTTCTGGAACCTCGAGGAATGTTAGATATGCCTTACCGCCCACGCTAGCCTCGTCGTCGACTTCGTGTACGACCTTGAGGTAATTCCTGAAGTGGTCTTGGTAACGGTATGCCGCAGGGATGGCCTCATAGAACTCGTCCCCAGTCACTGAACCTTGGGAAAGTGCGAGTTTGGACTGGAAGTCAAACATCCGCAGAGCCCTCTCGTCGTAGGCTGGGTTAACTCGAGAGAACGATCCACTGGCGTAGACGGAGTCCAGTATGATCACACCGCTCTCATAATGAGGAGTGGTAGCCGCTCTGAATTCCCACTTGTCACCGTTGATCGCGCAGCCAGCGTGTCCTGGCATCGAACCGGGCCCGTTGAGAACGAGGGGCTTGTGGATTGCGATGTTGTTAACAACCATGGCACCATTCTCCAAGATACTTTCGACATAGCTAAAGTAGAATGTGAGGATAAATCGACAATAAAAAGTGATCTAACGGACCCAGAAGCGGGGAAAAGCATCGCATCGAACACGATGTGGCCTGTTAAATCGGGGTGACTATCGGCATTGACACGGAAGTGCGCTGGGGCGATGGGGCGAGGCCGTTCTCTTAGCCTCTCAGATTGTCCCACCCCAGACTCTTGCCAGCAATATGACCTGTTGTACGGGTATTCGGGAAGCGTCGCGTTCACAAAGTCAACAGCACCATCGGGGGAAGCACAGAGCTTGTCAAAGTCCACGTTTTTGAACCCAGTGCTGAGAAGGTTCCCGATACCTTCCAAGAACTGGTAGTGCTCGCCAGTGTTTTGCTCGGGGACCTTGGGATTCGGACGGCGAATCAAGCTGATTGGTTCACCTCCGCACTGCTCGAGGTACGCCTTCAAGACTGGGTGTGGTGCGATCTCCAAGAATCGGACTCCGTCGGAACCTTCATCAGAGATAATCTTATTGATGGCGGTTCCGAAAAGGACGGGGCGACGAATGTTGTCCCAGCAATAGTTGACATCCAGGTCTCGGTTGAGCCATTTCCCGTCGGTGGTCGACATTACACGTGCGATGGGTGGTTTCGTTCCTTGGCTGAGAGGCGTAGCCGAAACCCGCTCCTTGAATATGTGCTCTTGTGGCTCCATGAGTGGTGTGTGGAAGGCACAAGTAACACGAAGCTTGGCTGCGAAGACCTTGTCGTTCGGATCCTTTGCAAGTTCGATGATACCATTGATCAGTTCGTGGCTACCGGCGACAGTGACCGCCTGAGGAGAATTGATGCCGGCGATCCACAGCCCGGAAGCTGCCTTTGCTTGCGAAAGGACTTTGCGGATCATCTTCTTGGCCTTCTGCACGCTGACTCCAAGGGCAACCATCGCGCCATTGCCCTCTGCACGCGTCATGGCGGCTGCTCGAGCAACCGCAATACCCACCGCCGTCTCGCGATTATAATGCCCAGAGGCGTAACCCATAGCAATCTCGCCGATACTATATCCAGTTTAGGGATGACCACGAAGACTAACGAATAAGCCTTACCTGTGACCAACCACGAAATCATATGCAATACCCAGACTTCTCACGAGGTCCACGAGCGCGACCTGTATAAACACCAAGGACAACACGACCTCCTGGACCGGCCAAACACCGTTCGTAGGAAGCTTGCATTCGGCTCCAGGAACAAACAAGCCTGTGCGCTCGAGCATCGAGCCTTGCCCATAATTCCTGACTAGAATGTGATCACTCTCTAGAATAGAGGAGAGGAACACAGGGTAACTTTGGGCGAGCTGGCGACCCATGAAGATGTGCTGTGGGCCTTGGCCAGCGAATACCAAACAAAGTTTTGGACTCGTGTTCGAGTTTCGTAGAACAGGCTTCGAGAAACTAAGGGAGGTGCCGAGCGATGAGCCGACGCCAAAGGCTCTGTTAGGATACGCGCGCGTTTGGCGTCCAAGCTCACGGGCGATCGAGCGGAGTACACGATCGTCGATTTCCCCCTCGTAGGCACTGACAAGAGCGTCTTTCCAACGTCTGAGAGCGGGTTCTGTCAGGGAACCAATGGAGAAGAGGTATAGAGGCTTCGTCTGGTTGGTGGGCGCTGTGACAGACGTTGAGAGGCTAGCAATCGTGTCGGCACTCTCCACCACGACGTGTGCATTGGATCCACCGACACCATACGACGAAATTGATGACACCCACACTCCATCCGAGGCAGCCATCTCCGGAGAAATACTCTCCAGCTATATTAAAGACGCCACCCCATGAGCCCACAAAGCTTGCACTATGATGCATAATGAACGGACCTTAGTCTGGACCTGCATCTTCAGAGCCGGGAAATCGATCTTGGGATTAGCCTTCGTGAAGCGAATGTTCGGGACGAGTTCCTTGTGATGCAACATCAAGGACACTTTCACCAAACTTGCCAAGAAACTGCATCCTTCGGTGTGCCCGATGTTCGACTTGACGCTTCCAACTCTGCAATGTCATCTTAAGCAACAATGGTAACGAAAACTGGCCGCAAAAAGGACACACCTGAGCGGTTTTTGCACATCACGTCCCTTTGAAAACACCTTCCCGGCAGCGTTCGTTTCAATAGGGTCGCCTACCATCGTTCCTGTAACGGAAATGAATACCGTCTACCTGACGAGTTGGTTCTCGAACTCACCGGTAGCATGTAATTCTACGAAAAACGCTTCTGATGGGTCCCTCCTGGCGATCCGATATGCTTCCTTGATCGTTTCGGCCTGCATATCTCCTTCTGGCATCGTCAAACTTTTCCCCTTTCCGTTCGCATTGACGGCGCTGCCTTTGATGACAGAATAAATACTGTCCCCATCTGCAAGAGCGCGATCAAGTCGCTTGATAAGCACAGCTGCGATGCCCTCAGCGCGTGCGTATCCATCAGCCGACACGTCGAAGGATTTACAGGACCCGGTTGGAGATAGAACACCAAGCTTGGAGAAGGAAACGGTGTGTTCAGGGTTGATGATCGTATTTGCACCTATAACATGTCAGCACCTCACTCGCTAAGTAAACATCGCGTGCCTTTACTCACCCACAACCAATGCTTGGTCAATCTCTCCGAGTTTAATCGACGAAAGCGCGAGGTGCATAGCAGTCGCCGATGCCGAACAGGCTGTAACAGAAACGTTAATGTATGATTGAACATGTTTGGAACGGAGAAAAGAGCCTACCAGTGTCTACCGTCAATGAGGGACCGCGCAAGTCAAAAGTGAAGGAAATGCGGTTGGCTCGGATAGAAACACAGCGACCGATACCAACTTGGTTGTTGATCTCGTACCGGTTCTCGTCAAGTTCGTCGACAGTTGTTAACAAATTACCAAAGTAGACACCCGTATTCGAGCCCCTGTAGTCGATACCCGAATCTTGTAGAGCCTAGAAAGTTTGCTCAGCGCTTACGTTGGAAAAGTGAGATACACAAGACATACCGCATGTGATGCTTCCAGCGTGAGCCTGATCGCGGGATCAAAGTAAGCCGCTTCCTTTGCGGAGATACCGAACTCGAGGGGATCGAATTGGTCGATACCATTAACAAAGCCTAATTTAGTAGTATGGTACTTTCCGGGTTCATCCTTGCCACCTATCAGAATGAAAACACGGTCACCAATGCGTAAGGGAAGGGATGAAAGCACCAACTCACCGTACCACTCTTCATGAATCCATCTTTCACGTGGTGGTGTGACCATCCCATCTCCCTGTCACTGTGTTTCAGACAAGGTTCTATGAGTATAAAGAAAACGTACCTTGTTCCTCAGGAACTCATAGTATAAGTCCTTGTTGTCAGATCCTCCAGGGAATTTGCAGCCGATTCCGATAACAGCGACAGGGACTTCAGCAGACATTGTTGAGATTAGAGAAGTTCGTGAATATGCGTCAATAAGAATAAGTTAAACAATGGATCGAGGTCAAAGATTTGCAGTGGTTGACTAGACGAGAGGGCAATGGACTTGTCGTCGCATCGGCGCTGTACGAAGTTTAAGTATTAGGACTCAATGCACCCGCATTGTTAGCGGGAATACTGTAAATAACCCGCAGACCTGTGTACTGGCCCATCAATCAAGCTATGCATGATGGCAACGCTGATGACACTCAGGTAGTAAGTGTGACTATATTCCTGCGCGGTGATCTCGAAAGCTGTGGTAGTAAGCATGGCCATACTTCGAATAGGTTGCGAAGGAAAAAAGACAAGTACTCAGGATAGCAGCCGCGTGTGCCCCTCGGAGAGTTGAGGCTGCGCAGAGTCGGGCACTGCCAGTGGTTCCGTGTACTCGCCGTTTACTTTTACGTGATTCGTGAGAAAAGATGATCCATCCGTGACTCTACCAAACCCTAAACCCCTGAGCACTGAGTCCCTGATAGAACTTCATCGCGCATAATGCAGCGGCCAAGCAACTTGTAGACATCATAACATAGGCGAGTTGGTTTCTCGTGACCATTTTTCCGGAGGAACTAGTCTATGTGTTCACAAAGATGCACAGCAACTTTCAGTCATGGCGAGCAGTGCCCCGCGAGTCGGTTCAGAGAGTCCTCTGTGCCTCTGCCACCAGTGGCGAATATTGGAATGATGAGAAACTATCATTGAAGTTGCCAACTGAACACTGCAGGGGCCGAGCGCAAAGTTGAAACGTTGACAGGTACATGCCACTGATCTACTTGCATCATGATGCCAAACATCGCGCCGTAGATGTGTAGACACAGCAATACTCATGCATCATGCTTGATCGTGTCAACATGTCCGCATTGGCAGTTCCGATTGCCAGTGTCAAAAGGTTCTTGGATGTCAAGTGCACCCTAACCGCCTGGGTCTCGTCTTTCAACGCATCATTGTGCAAGAGCACATACTACGATCCGAATGCAATAGTTGGTGACTAATCGATACACAGTATCATAAAGTCAGTGTGCGGCTCCAAAACCTAGAAGGTATGAACAGTAGAATCAATCTACTATGTGATAGGAACTAGTCAACACGTGAAGGAACGCGATTAAAGAGTAGGTGTATCAGCAATGTGCGTACTGAGTATCGGGGGCAACTGGGATGGCGTTCCCAGTGTACATAAAGAGTGTGGTGCATGAGTAGGCAAAATTAGTGTCAAGGTCGAGAGCTCAACTCCCGGTATACGCAATGCGAGACAGTGGCGACTTCCTTCCAGGGGCATTTGATAGTCTTGCGCGCTGTACCAATGACTTGTCGCAGATCGTATTGCCATCGCTACACCGCACAGCCGGACAAGGCACTAAGTGCGGGGAATGTCTAGCATTCTTCCCACACTCAGCTTTATAGCCCCGTCCCTTCGATCGCAACCCGCTCCGCTCGTGATGAGCAAGAGTAAGCGAAGCCACAAGTTGTGGCATTGTCAACGTGAGTGTCTGGCTGTGAGTTGGGACTGACCCCGTCCGTGCTGGTGGGGAGGGCGAGCGTCGAGGAAGCGAAGGATGAGGTTGGAATTGACGAGGTGATTGTGAGACCTCGAAATGAGCGTGGCGTCTGTGAGACATAGACACAGAAGGATGGGAAGCGACGGACAATGAACTACGGTAGGGTAGTTTGGATGGTGCCGGAGGGGTAACCATTCCATCGAGATTACTATGCCCTGGGGGGTGTAGCTCCAATGAGAATGCTAATGAGTTCAGATCCCTTGGCGGAGTCTTGCTGGGCGTTACAAGGCTCAGAGACGGCACCGATATACTTGACGATGAGATCCGTGGTAATGGATTGGGCGGTGTTCGACCCTCGGCACAGCCATTGTCAACTAATCTCTTCTGTATCCTTTCAATCAACGTGCGATCCATGGCGTCCAACTCGCATTGGCCAGATGGTAACCTCTCGGAGGTATCCGACGGGTGAGCCTCAATAGCACGCAGAATACTCCTATGGAGAACACCCAACCACCAGAGTTCTGCTACGTGTCGCTTGCTTTTTCTGGGCCGCTTCTGTTTCACGTCCTTCCCAAGGCTACCTTGGGAGGAAGAGATGGAAGAATGCGCGGAACGGCGTTTTCGGGGTGCCTGGCCAGCGAACGACGACCGACGATCCAGACAAGGGACACATGTTCCATCGAACATATCCACATCCGTGTCGCGACCAAATGGTGCACTTGGGAATGGGACGACACTCCTCACATCAGGAAGTTCCGGCTCCAAAATCTGCGTCCGTGAGCCACCAAACCGTTTTCCAGGGATAGTTTGCGAGCAAGCCGCAGAAAGCGAGATGGAAACGGTAGGTGGGGCTTTGCAAGTCACCAGGAACGGTGATGACGTGGAAAAGAAATGATGGGGGCGAGATGTTGAGATGGGCCCAACAGAGTGTTCGAAATCGCTCAAGCCACAGCCTGTTCGGGTGGAGGAGGTCGGGTAGACGGAACATTTTGGATAATCAGGACTGTATACATTCGAGTGCGATTTGACATTGGTCGAGTCCGCTAGAGCAGGGCGAGAACTCGGTGATAAGCAAGAACTCGGAGTCAGGGTGGAAGTCGAAGAAAGGGACAGTGAAAGGGTGTGTGTTGTCAACATCTGAAAGCCAGGTCTCAGTGGTCGTCACAAGTAGAAACAGTTTGCAGTGGCCGGTGATCTGTCGCGTGCGAATGCGAATGTGGAGTCGATTTTGCACAGGAAACGTTGCGATTATCAGGAGGACAGATGAAATCGAACGAAGTAACGTCTTGCGCAGCTTGTTGCGTTGCGTGCCGTTCAGCAAGAAAGAGAAGGCAACTGTCGACCTATCATGAACCGATCAACGTTGAAGTACAAACCTCGTTGGTGCGCACCACGATGATAACCCACCTGTTTACTGGGACACGAGACGATGGTTGAACAACACAGAGCAAGAGCCCGGAGGTCGCCTGGTTCGGGTTGGGGAACACGAGGCAAGCTTACATACGGCGGCTGCGTGTTGCACAAGCGATGCTGTAATATAAACAACAACCAATATATGGACCTACGTGGATCACGTGCCGGAGAGCGCGGAACAATATGTTGAATTGGATCCACGCCTTCCGTGTGCAGACATTCCGCATTGAACTTGGTGAATGGCGAATTACGTGTAACGGGGTACCGCTCACTGGTCTCCGGAGCGTTCTCCCGCCGAAGTAGCTCGGTCGGTGAGTTGGTCATTTTATTTCGGACTGTGGATTTCCACTAAGCCGGAGAATCGCCAATGGCAATCACGGAGCCCCGAGCTGATCATGAACTTCTACTTCCTTGTTTGCATATTGCGCAATGGGGATCCGTCTGGAAGAAGATACAAACCGTCCTTGGCGCCGGTTGTGACTCATCTCTTCTCTGGCTCTTGCACATGCGTAACCCTATCGCAATATCATATCGGTTTCGCACAAGATCGCCTTCGCCTTCTGCGTGCCTACTGCCTCTGCGTCGTCTCGTCACTGTTCATCGTATCCCAGGCTACCGCGATTGTTGTCTCCTCCGTTGAGAAATTGTGGATAGCAACTCTTCTATTGGGGACTTGCATACGGATCTTTGTTCGGAAGTATCCAGCACTATAATATGAAAGACTGGTTCGCGCTTTGGAATTTTTTCTTCTGGTGTTGTAACCCGATCTGACTTATACCTCTTACACCAGCACACTTCTATGAGAATTGGGGCTTTGTTTCTTTCTCGCCAGTTCGCGGGGGTAATGTTCTCTCCTTGATGTTCGGCTACAACATAGACATAGACGTCCATGTCCCAGCAAAGGACACGAATTTAGCGTCTCGTGTACGATACGAGTGGTTAGTACTACCCGAGCTACCCTCCGAGCATCAATGTCTCGATGGCAAAGCATGCCACATAGGGAGTTTGCAAGTGGCACTGGCAGTGTGCGTCGTGTCACTCGGGGGTTGAGCTGGAGATCGGGGTGCGTCGGTCAATAGACGGGATTGTAATCGAGAAGAATTTGGACTACGTATGTGGCGATCTGCATCCTGCTAGGATTTGTTGTGTGGATGGTCTCGGTGCAGTGAGGTTTCGTAACAGTTATGTTGCTATGAGAAACTGGGCATTCGTTGTTCTACACTATAATTTACAGACAAGTCGCCGAGTCGAAAATAAACCTCCAACCCTCGGCGTCTAAGAAGTCCAATGAACTCCAGCTACTCCCTGCTCTTTTCACCAATGGGATGCGCTTCGCGTGAACGCTACAAACAATCAAATGATGAATGAATGAAATAATTCACGCCGTGGATATCTACAACTCACCAGGCGTTGGAGCACACTACAGTCAAAAGTAACTGCCCCAACATGGAAGTCTTTTGCCTTGTTGACGTCCTTGATCTTACCAATCAGGTCCTTCGTGACATGATCTGTTTGGTTTTCCATATGTCCAATCACAATGAAGCCCTTCAGCAGCCCTTTTCTTCCTTTCAGACTTTCCTGAAACTTCGTAAAACCTGACTCATCAAAACTATGTGTCGCTGTGGTCGTCACCTGGATGGCATAGACAGCATCTTTGGTGAGAATAGCATAGTCAATGGTAGGAAAGTACGTTTCTTGTGGATGCCAATAGCAAGGCAGGGAAGCGAGTTCGATGTCCTGTTTGGTCGGCAATGCCTTGAGCTGGCCAAAGTGAATGCGCTCGGTGGGACCTGGCTTTGGCTTTTCATCGTCGCTGGCGGTGTACCAGAGAACAGACAATTCCTTGTTATTGATGAAGTAGGAATGTATAATCCTTTCGAAAATTCCACCAGCGGCTGAGCGACCTCCCATGGCACCAATCAGAGCGTTGTACAGCTCGAATTTCTTGCTCTCCTGTTGGCGGCATAGTACATCAATGACTTGATCTTGAAGCCAGGGAGTTGGGACGAACACCTCCAGACGCCTGCGATTAAGACCACGTTGGGTGCGAAGAGGACGAATAAAAAACGTCGTGGAGGATGATGCTCTGGCTATGCTTGATCCGTTGGATTTGTTCAAGGCGTCCAAAACACTCCCGATCTCCTTAACATCTGTGACAAGCTGAGCGCGGAGATTGTCCTCAGTTTCCTTCTCAATCCCATCTTCCGTACGATCATCGTGCATTCGGTTCAAGGTGCGCGGGACGGGCCCCCATCTACCTGCAAGCCGCTCCATGCGTTTGATGTCCCTGCTTCCAACGAGGCTAAAAGACGTCTTACATGAATACTGGGTAATGACAAACAATTGAACATACCTGAGGTTTGTCATGTCGTTCTCGGACGGAAGGTTCATATAGTAACGATTGACACCAGTGTGTTTGGTCCACCCCTTGAAGCGGATCTCCTGAGGAGAAGTGACTTGGAACGTGCGAACGCCCGGCGTGTTCCTGAAGACGGTCGAGGGCTGAGAGATATCTGAATTGGAATCCGAAAACGCCCATATACGTGGGAGTTGTATCAAAGGCTCCTCATCGGACCCGAGGAAAACTCCGTCTGCAGTGAACAGCCAGTATTTCCCCAGTGATTTGTCGCCCTCTTCCACAGCGACAGGCAGCTTCTCGCGCAGACGTCGGACGACTGCATACGCAATGAAGCAGGTTTTTCCTATGACAAGTACGTATGAATGCACCGATTAGGAGAATATGACCTTACCTATTCCTGGTTGCCCAGTTATACAGACGCCCTTCTCATAAACCTCGTCCGTCTCACATTCGAACCTCGTATATGCATCAATGTATTCCTGGAGAATGCAAAGTTTTCCGTCGTCTGGAATGTCGGGGCAAATCTTCTTCACTGCCAGGAAGTGCGCACTAAAGTCTAGATAATCGACAGAGTTGCTGTCCAAGCCTTGTTGCGAAGCTTTGAATGCGTCCTCTTTGCCCCAAGCCAAGCACCAAAACTCCTTCAGACGTTCGAGGGCGGAAGAACGAACGACTGGTGGCTGAGAAAAGGCTGTCAGATCAGCAGGACGATCTCGTGAAGATGACTGACCTGAACTACACGATTAGATCCCCCAGCTGCTGGTGACTGGGAGAAAGTTTGTCAGATTTTCGAGAGCGACTTTGAGGGTGACTGACCTGAGGTGAAGTTGGCTGGTCGGATCTCAATTTCTTGGGTGGTGATGGCTGGGAGAGGTGTCAGATTTTCGGGGACGGTTACATGAAGTTGACTGACCTGAGTTGCACGGTCAGATCCCGCGGCCGCTCGTGACTGGGAGAGAGTTGTCAGAGTTTCAGGGACGATATATAGTGTGACTGACTTGTGCTTTTTTACCCCTTCGATGCATAAATCTGATGGCTGGTGGTGGCTGAGCGTTGAGCGCTAGGAGATCCCGTGCAAAACCGTGATATTGATGATGTCATACGCGATTATCACGTGATATATATGTCGAGTTTCGTCGTACTCCTTGCGGCTTTCTTGTGCTTCGGCGTACGCAAAATGCAATAAGAGGCTCGTAGGGTTGGTTTCCATACCAGTTTTGGGGATGTTCGACACCTCCTCCTGCTTACCGATACTTGTGGTTCACACGAATGCCTTACACCTGTAATCGGTCGTATGAGCTACCTAAAAACGATACACCAGAAGAAATTACTATATTTCGCTTCCTTACGATAGACACCCTGGATACGGGAGACCGGGATTGCTCTCTTCCCATTTCAAGTCTTTCAAGAGCCTCCTTTCAGCTGCATTGTTGAATGTTGGAGACGGTGGTAGGAATATCGGTGGGCGTGGCATCGATGACGCCGGGAGGTGGCGGAAACAAAGGCCCAAAGTGCCTCTGCAATTGGCGACGCACAGTCCGAGCTTGCATGTACGACGGAGTCATAAACTTTTTACCTACCGAACGATGAGTGGGATGATGAGATTTTTGTTCGACGAGTTTTCGAATGCCTCCATTTACAGCTCGATGGTAGTGCGGGTGGTTCATATACTAGCTTATGTAATGTAGTCGGTGATTAGTCACCACAAGGAAAGTTTACTTGGAACCACGACGATAACATGGACCCCACTGGAGACCCTCTCCTTTCTCTTCGACACGCCATCAAATCCAAGACTCCGATCACATATCTCGCAGATGACCATCCCGCCCCGACCCTCCTCGCAGCCACACACCTCTCTCTTGGCCCCACTATAACCCTTCCAAAATCTGCCCCGACACGCTACACCAAACCAGGCGTCTCTAACTCGTCTTCAGTTGTCGATGTATACACACTCGAAGCCGTCTATCTCGCTTGGTTACTTCGTGATGCACCCAGCGCAGAGTACATGCGACAAGCTCGTGAAAGCGGTTTGACCGTTGGATTCGTTAGTGTTACAGAGCGGAAGAGTCTTGTGGAGTGGTTGGAGGGCAAGGTCGCCGACTTGGGGCGGATAAGACCGTTGGTGAACGGTAAGTGTCCTCCCTATCTCGTCCGCAAATCGTATCTAGCTCATGACTCTTCTGCTTGCGCTGTGGATAGAGTCAACAACACCACCTGGTACACCACCTCGTCGTGCAGGAGCTACGAGCACAATCCACTCTACGACACCTAAGCACGCTTCACATTCACATGCCACCGACTCCGTGTCGCCTGGAAAACGGCGATATGTAACCGACGCGCAAGATATGGAAGTTGTCAAGCGAATAAAACAAAATGAGATTGAGCTCCGAGACAGGAACACCGTCTTGAGGGGCACCAAGCCCAACGTAGGTTCCAATCGCATCATATGGTAACGCCATACACTGATGCCATGGGCACCTAGAACTTTTCTGCTCTGCATGCAAGCTTCACTGAACGCTTGAAAAAGCATCGGGATGTCAAACCAGGGAGTGCGCCCGCGTCCGCGGCATCCGGTGGCCCGCCTATGCAAGCGCGGAAAGCAAGTACGTCTCAATCCCAACGTCGTATATGCTAGCCTTACGACTGTATTTTGAACAGAAAACATGTTTCCAATCATCATGATCTCCTCGTCACCCACAGCGTTGATCACCATGTACAACGTAAAACGGTTCTTGCAAGAAGCTGTGTAAGTCGCGTGCCCATATGGATCGTTCTCCCGAGGCGCTCACCATATACATACAGTTTCGAACCTTCAACCACCGCTCGCGAACGCGCAGCAGCAGCAGGCAACCCGCGCGCCGAAGACCTCCTCCATATCGATCGCCGTCGTGACCCACCCACCGCTTCTGCAGCCGCTTTTTCTTCTTCCACTAATGCCTCTGCCACATCCTCTGGGGCCTCGCATGGTGCCGCGTCCGGAACCGTGCAGAGATATTTCATTGTCGACAGTACGGATGCCCTCCAGAAATTCGGGGCGGACGCGTGGGAGAGGGTTGTCTGTGTTATGACCACCGGCCAGGCGTGGCAATTCCGACCGTACAAATGGAACGAACCACGAACTTTATTTCATCATGGTGCGTCTTTGCAATGTGCTTTATCGTTTGATAGCGAACACATGAATGATCGGCTGATAGTCAAGGGGATATACTTTACGTGGGCAAACGATCCGCCCAATGCAAAGATCAAAGACTGGAACGTGACAGAGCTCAAGGTGAGGTTGTGCCTCGGCCTTGCTTACGACGTCACTCACATCCATATTACGCGACAGATTGACCCCCACAGAAGACACGTCGACAAATCGGTCGTAGCTCATTTCTGGAAGATCATTGACGACTGGACGCTGGCCAACAAACCGTGGTTACTCAAATCATGAGCGAGGTGGGTCAAGGAAGGTGTTACCTAGCTTGTGATACATGTTATTATTTGCCTCTCATGTACATACCTTACATTGTTTGACATCATCGTGTTTGACTTCTAAGACCTCTGGGAGGTAAATTCCGCAGTAGCTTGCATGATTTGTAAAAAACGAAGCGTGACATGTGCATAAGCAGCCTACGATAAGACGGTGGTAACAGTACTAGTACTAATATTATGTGCACGGGGTCCAATGACAAGTCAAGGTCATCCGATGATCCCAAGGCTGGTAAGCTCCTTGCGAATATCCACCTCTCCCTCCATCTTCTTGAGTTGTGTCGCTTCGAGACGCTCGCCTCGTTTTGCCTTTTCCTTCAACTCCTCGATCGCTTTGAGCTGTGGCAGAAGTAAGAAATTGTCGCATGTCAGTCGTGAGGCGATTCTGACCATGAGGAAGACGACACTCACCTTCTTGTTCAAGTTCCGCACCTTCTTCGCAACAGGATCCAACTGATCCGCACCAGGTGTCGGTGGCACGGATGCCGTCGCAGGTTCCGCCAGGGTCTCATCCTTGACGCCGTTCGACGTCCCGTTGAGTCCGTTCGTCTGCACGTCCAACGACGGTCTCACGGACTCGCCCCCGACCGGCGTCACCGTACCCGATCCCTCGCCCCTCTCACCCTTCTTCTTTTCCTTCTTCTTCCGCTTCTTCTCCTGTCCTTGTCCTTGGTCGCCT
>JBBPMD010000025.1:0-84228 GCA_038090095.1 Zangia roseola
TACGAACCTGACAGCTTGGAAGTGCTGCGATTGTTGAGGAGATCTTCAAAGAATTGTGGGAGAAGATCCAGGAACAAGAGAAACGAGATGGATATAAACGAGAATTTGACGAACCACCATACGTCCTCCCCGACTTCTTTCCTGCGTTCTACTTCTTTGATTTCCGCGACAATCGCTCCCTGAAAATGTCCACTTTTCTCAAGTCGCTCTTCGTCCAGTTCCTGCAGGTGCCGGATCCAGATCTCGAAGCCTCGTTCCCAGATCTTGCACGGCGATATTTGGATGGATACCCTCCACCCGCTGATCTAGAGACCTTCCAAGAACTCGTATTACGTGCCATGCGGTCCCACGAGAAAAGTGCCATCTTTGTTGACGGACTAAACGAATGTGAGGACGTTCAGGCGCTCATGGCTTTTCTTGAGAGGGCCATGCAAGAAACGAATGTTCGAGTTTTGGTCGCGAGTAGACCGGAACCAGAGATCGCTGCCAAATATCGAGGTCGACCTACCATCAACCTGGACGATTACATAGGCTTTACGACGATGGACATGCGTGGGTGGCTGATGAAACGGATGATGGACCATGACAGACTCTCGGCCGTCCCGGAGCTCAAAAGGATCGGAGTGTTGGATGTCGCGACCAAATGTGCTCAGGGATCGTGAGTGTTTCTTCCTTTGCGAAAGCCTTCGGGGCGTTCATGGTCTCCGTACAGCTTCTGGCACGCTCAATGCATCGTGGATTCTCTGGAAGTCTGTCGGTCCGTTGCACAGATCAACGAAATGCTTGAAGAAGCTCCAAGCAATCTCGAGACTGTGCACTACGATCTCCTCCGCAGGGTCAATGAAAGGAGTGAAGATGTCCAGCTAATTGTGTCGATGGCAACACGTTGGCTAGGTGGTGCACTCCGTCCGTTATCACTTTCACAGATTATCGAGGCCGTCCAGATTGAGCTAGGACACTCCCCTCCGCTCCGATTGAATGACGACTTGAGTGTCGTGACTCAAAACGATATGTTGGTCCTCTGCGGAAATCTCATCAAGATCGATGATCGCTTGGCAAGGCTTGGCCTTGGCCACCAGATTTTGCGTGTAAGTGTACCAATTATACGTCGTGTGCCGTGATCTCTTACATACGTTGTAGACTTTCCTCACTCGACCGGCCCCCGAAGACGAGAAATTCCGGAAGTACTTCTTCAATTCGCATGATATACACAGAGACCTCGCCCTACGATCGATCACGTACATCATGGCGGGGGATATCGAAGACGCGATCGCAAGATCTTACAAATCGGCGTACATGTTTGATATCTCCAGGCGCTATGCCATCGTCGAGCGCTGCCCCATGTTGACCTACGTCTTGGAAGGGGGACTCGAACATCTCCGGTACTACACCCAGGAAGACGATGATGCTATCGAGTTGTTGGTACTGCTGCAGAGTCATGTTCCTGAGAAACCAGACAAGTTCCGAGAAGTTTTGCAAGCGCTGCATGATCGCTTCGAGGATACCAGTCGGCCTTACCAGTGGCTCGTGGAGGAGAAGGAGCTGGCTCTCTACATCCTTGTTCGGCACGCCCTCCCGTGGATGCTGAAACGCTACTTACTCCGGCGCCGAGACCTCGTGGAGGGAGAAGGGAAGGATGAGTTGATAAAGTGGACAGAGAAGATTGGGAGGTTTGACCATAGAGATATGTTGGTCGAGTTTGAGTTACCGGAACAGGTGGAAGAGATGAATGTGGAGTCGGAAAGTCCAGGACAAAAGCAAGTTGATATGGAGGATGGCACGGGTAATCCGCAGGATGTGGTTATGGCTGACGAGTAGTGCTTTCCATCTCGCATTTCTCGGTTATAGATACTTGTGCTGTCATATGTTGTGCCCGCTTTATTTCCCGCTCTTATTGTCACGAGTTATGTGGATGGTTGGAACATCGTCCACTCGTACTGACTCAATGTTTTCTTCAATCAGCGAACTAGAACCGTCTCCACTCAACAGAACCTCTTTCTTCCGTATTCAAACTACGATTTATGGAGGCCGTTCCTTATTTGCGACCCGCGACATCGAACCAGGGACTCTGGTCCATTCAAGTGATTCACCTTTCACCCACGTTGTCTACAAAGAATACCGAAAAGAAGTCTGTGCCCAGTGTTTCGCATACTCTGCGAGCGATCACGCACCGCCGACAGTCGGGCCATCTCGTACATGGTGCATCAAATGGACTCGAGAGGGTGCAGCGACCGTCTGGTTCTGCAGCGACGCCTGCAAGGATGTCTGGGAACGCGACGAGATGTCTCCGTTGCTGATGGAGATAGACGCACTGTTGACCAAGGCTCAAGGAGCAACTCGGAAACGATTCAGATCACCAGAGGATCAAGGCAAGGTCAAGGCTGTGCTTCCCTCTTTTGACCATGACCCCACGATTGGCGGTATTCAACTTGACAAGGGGGCTATCGATGCGGGCTGGGAAAGGGCAGAGGCGCTCGTTGGATCTAGAGCTGACCTCTCGCTTCTTTACTCGACACTCCATATAGAAGACATGGAACTCGAGATTGCACGTTCGCTCGCGGCTGTCATCGTGCGTCGTCGGTACTGCGATGAGCGCCATCAGCTTTCTACATCCGACCCGAACGCGATGTGGAACAACCAATCGCGATTTGACAAATTCTGGACGCAATTTCTGCGTCTTCAGACGAACGAGCTGAACAATATCCAGACGCGGCCGTACATGCTCGCTGCCTACCTGCGCATCTATATCTTTCTTTCGAACGCGCTTCCGAAATACCTTCGGAAATACACGTCTACCGTACGTGAGGTCCTGTCGCGCGATACTGGGAATGCGTTCGGGATATGGGACGGTGATCGAAGAGACGAGATGTTGGGTTGGGGAATATGGGTGAGCGCAAGTTATTTTAATCACAGTGCGTCCGAGCCTCCTGCTGTATTGGGATGTGTGACAACGGAGTTTATAGGTTGTATGCCAAACATTCGGAAGAGACGAGAGGGACGGACACTGCGTTTTGAAGTAACACGGAGAGTAGTGGCTGGGGAGGAATTGTGCATCAGTTATATCGACACGGATTCCCCGGTGGAGCAAAGGAGGCGAGAATTGGAGGAGAGCTGGTTCTTTACTTGTCGTTGTCTTCGTTGTGAGACTGAATCGGTGTAGCTCGGAGACTCTGCCTTGGATATACCAAGTTATGCATAGGGGCTAATATTCTAAATTAGGTGCATGGCGGTACTGCAGCCACGTTCGATAGAATAGCGGGAGCACACCTCTTCCTTCTCACCACGACCTCCATGGCAGCTGTACTCGAGGATCGAGAGCGTTATGCAAAGGGAAAGAGCAAGGCAGAACAACACGAAGCCACCGAAACCACGCCACTTCTCGAGGCTGGCTCGAGCAACACAAGCGCCAGAGACGAAGACGAACTCGACCTCGGGAACAACTCCGCAGCGCGTCGTCGGCTCTGGAAAAGACTGATATTTATCTTCTTTTTCACCCTTTCCCTCTGCTTGGTTGCTTTCATAGCCCTAGCACTCGTTGCATACTCCTACGCAACTCGACTTTCTATTGTTTCACCTGATGACGTACTCGCGAAGGCTCTCGTTGTACAAGGCCCGGACGGGGTTGGCATCATAAACGCCACAGATGACGGATTATGGATAAGGGTAGATGCGAGGGTGGGTGTTGACGCCGGGTCAGTCATTGGCGTGAACACCGAGGACGACCAAGGAAAGCTGGAAGACTTGTGGAAGTCGATTGGCCGTTTAGGCCTTCGCATCCTTGGGACTGTGACGGCCGACATCGCCGCGGTAAATGTGTCTTCAGACCGAGCTCTCCTCGCAAGCATTTCGGCGCCCCTAGTACAACTTCCCATCACCAGCAATCCACCGCATGACTCGTCATGGCTCACACCGGTATCCATACCTGTCCATGTGCAAGTTACGGGCAATAGCTCGGAGCTTGTTCAGTTCATGAAGGATTCTTGGTTCCATGGGGCTGCGTCGGTCCACATCTCCGTTCCCACTGTTGCCGTGTGGGGCGGTAGCCCCTTTGCCCGGGGGTGGCGTAGTATGATCTCTGCTAATTTCCACAATATCAAAACCCGACTATCGCTTCCTAGTAAGTAATTTCATGTCCGCGTCTGTTTTCAATTTAATCATGCATTTCCCAGTTCCTCATATACCAGGTCTACCAGAACCAGGCGAGGATAGCCCCTTGCCAACATTTTCTCAGCTCGTTTCAGTCGAATCATTCGATATCTCTTCCACGGACAAGGAAATCCAGTTGAATGCTCGTGCTTCTGTAATCAATCCCGCACCATACAGCCTCCAAATGACTGTACCCGCATTACCTTTTGTCGTGTCAATCCCAGCTCAGAACGTAGATGGCTACATTTCTATCGCTTCCGCCGAAACACAACCGTTCTTACTCACTCATCCCAACATGACGGTCCTTATTGCAGGAAAGGTCCTTCCGTTGCCATCGACTGCCATCGAGGCATTATCCTCATTCGTTTCCCACTATCTATCCCTCCAACGCAACCCAATAACTATCACATCGCCTTTATTTCCTTCTCTTGTCTTTGATACCGAATTTCCCTCGCCGCCCACAAAGCCGCAAGTCTTGCGCAACGTGACAATTCGCAACATGAAAGTCAAACCATATGGAACTGAATTTTTAGCAAGCGGAGAAGTATTTGGTCAGATCGTGCTTCCCAAAGGCATGGACTTCGAGATGGACGTCAATAGACTCATGCCCGATATCCTTGTGTTTGATGGTGTCGTAGAAGACGTCCTTCCCCCTCTGAATCCTCTCGGAAACGTTCCGAGTCGACTCCCCCAACCGCTTCCTCCCCGTGCATTTGGGCACATTCGTCCCGAGGATTGGCTAGATGCCAAGAGCGTGTACGATGGGACTCATGAGGAGGGATCCATCTTCTTGGTATCAGCCTCGATTGTCGATATACCCATTCAGGTCCTGCCAGGGCGGGAAAAAGAATTTAGCAATTTTGTGAGCAAGGTATGCATCAACCTTGGGGCGCTGCTATCATTCACGGGTTCATGTTTGATTTTTTTTCATCCTAGATATTATTTGGCTCTGATGGCGCGACAGCAGGCCTACAAGGTACTGTCGACGTGGGTGTTAACATCATCGGTCTGCCATTCCACGATGGAAACGGCAACGAAGTCGGGTTCCAGTTGAACGGGCTCCCACTCAAGGGCACAGTACATATCGGCAAGCAATCGTTCCAGTGAAACGTGACGTTCTCTTGGATTTTTCGTTATATAACAATCTTCACACATTTCGCTCGTTGACAAGATCTCGTTTCTCTTGTTGCACAGGTGCAGATCTGCATATCTTGGTTATATGTAGGATCTCGGTCTTTAGATGCCCATTGTATGTATGTACTGCTTTACTTGTAGATCTTGTCGTGGGGGACATGGTTTTCCTTTAATTCTAGTATTTAAAGTGGTGGTATATCGCTCAGGTTTGGTTGGGAATGCTTTCCACTCGAGGGTGTGCTAGTGCTTATGCCAATACAATCGAGATTCGTACTAGTAGTCCATGTCTGCTCACAGACCCTTGTACCTTTTAATTCCAGTGTTTGACCAAGACCCCATTGATAACCTCTTCCTCGACACCCTCTTCTTGCCCCTGTTTGAGGTCACTCCGGCCGAACGCGCTCGTCCTTCCTTTCCTCCATTGCCCCATAGTTGGCGCCACGCTATCTTCGCAGCGTGGGTTGATCCCCACCCTCTGTAGCAACGGACTCTCACGCATGGGAATCAGCTTGGTATCATCGTCTGGCATAACAAAATAGACAATGCCAAGGCGGGTGGACTGTTGCTGGTCAGGAGGGGGCTGTACCACGCGGTGGATGGTTCCCTTGTAATATCCTCCCGTGAGAAAATCCATCGCATCTCCGACGTTCATTACCTATGTACAACACGTGACGTGGGTACGGTGAGCCAAAACTCTGGACGGAGCGCTCACCAATGCATTGTCAATGTGCTTGACCCAGCGCCATCGACCGTCCTTGCACAGAATCTGAAGCGCCGCCACAGGCTGGCTCCACAGGAGGGTGATGCTCCCAAAGTCTATCGAATCAGGTCACCATTGGAACATCTCGACCAACGTTCGGACTCGCCTGTGTGTCCTTTCATCCAGACATTGTTGGTCTTGGTTTCCTCCTCAGCAGTGCGCGGATAGCTAGACGTCCATCAGCTCAGAGTGTGGGCGTAACGTGCGACAAGAGGACTGACTATTTCATGAACCTCACTGGGGGAGAGCTTGTTAATTATGATATTACGAAGTGCTCAAGGATCTGGCGCACCGTATGATTCACCGACGGCGTCATAGTTGTGAATGTTGACCAATGTCTCTTCGGGTAGCTCGAGGCTCAGAGCAATCAAGCTACAACCCAGCGTACTGAGCACAGCCATCTTGGCAGAAGAAGGAACTCACCGTAAGATCGAATGCACGACACTAAAGTGATTGAACTTGGTGAACTCCTCGATTTCAGGTAGGAACGGACGAACAGCCTCTGGATGTGTTCGTTTGGTGACATCGCGGTAGACTAAAAAGTGAATCGGTAAACGGACTTGAAGTGGTTGGTTGATGAAATGAAGAATATTGCCTACTGTTGTAGTGCTCGAGCTGATCACGGACCCCGTTGCTAATGTGCTACATTATGGTGAACGCCTGAGCTTCAAAGCGGACCAAGGAGCGAGGGCCTACAAAATAACCTCGATGTTTGTATCCTTGAAACGATCCGGTCTGCTTTACGGCACTGGCGTACACCTGTTTCTCTTCATCACCTACACCCGTAAAGGGCACGTCTGCGATGTCAAATATTCTGTCGGTCTGTATTGGCGTTAGACGTCGACCAGAAATAAACAATGAATTAATCTTTCCTGAGACTGGTGGTATCCGTGACCAACGACAAACAAGAAGCCATGGGTCAGAAGCGCATCTTTAACCTGGGAAACCAACAGAGCCCGACTCTCTGCACTCTCAAAATTGGTCAAGTCGATGATCGGAAGATCAACATAGTCCACTGGATAAGAGTAAGATGTGATCAGCGTAACAGGTCGGCTCAGTAGCTATATATAAAGCATACGGTCGGCTTTGGTAGGCGGTGTAGCTTGGTAGTGAGGGACAGAAGGTAAAGTGAGACTCGGCATGATAGTGGTTGTAGTCGTGGGTGGATTGAGAGAACCAAGTCGGTGATGATCTAGTGCTAGCCAGGAAGTCCGTCGACCCAGTACCGTGTGTAGCCCGGGTCATCTTAATACTTCCATGTCCACGACATGGTGTGAGACGATGTTGTAATTAGTAATTAATGTTTAAATTTATATCCGACATAGTCTTGTTCGAGGACGTTCAAGGAACGTCAAGGTTTTGAATATTTGGTAGTGAGGGACAGGAGGCTCCAGTCACTGTTGACCTAGGATCAAAGTCGCGATGACCTGGTGCCAGCCAGAATATTAGTCCTCATGCCTTTGGTCCTGCGCAAAGTTCGAGTCAAACATGTTCGCGACATGGAATAGATGACCAACTATCAGTCTGAGGGCTTCATACCACCGAGTCGTGATCATCAACGCGAGGAATCAAAATTTCCTGGAATCATGGCTTGAAGGATGGAAGTCAATTGCCAAGGTTGGCCATTACGATCTTCGTGGTTTTATGATGGCTAGTTCTGCTAACATGTGTAAACAGTCTACAGTCTAATTCAGGTGGGAGCTGGAAAACTATGCAGTTCTCTCGAGTTTGCTCAGATCCTTTCCATCAAGTCTGCTGCCAAGCAATCAAGATTCATACAGTTAAGTAGTATCTGCTGCTCTTCAAGTCTACAGCGTCCTGTCCTCGCAAACCCGGCTTCAAGTGTACCTTCATGATGTTATTTCCAGTGTTTGACAACGACCCCATTGATGACTTCTTCCTCCACACTACTCTCTTTCCCCTGTTTTAGGTCACTTTGACCGTATGCACTCGTCCTTCCCTTCCTCCATTGTTCCATGGTGGGCGCGACGCTATCTTCGCAGCGCGGATTGATCCCAACTCTTTGTAGTAAAGGACTCTCGCGCATAGGGATCAACCTGATATGATCGTCTGGCATGACGAAATAGAAGGCCCCCAGGCGGGTGTACTGTTGTTGGTCAGGAGGGGGCTGCACTACGCGGTGAATAGTCCCCTTGTAGTATCCTCCCGTAAGGAAATCCAGAGCATCTCCGGCATTCACCACCTGTGCAAAACATACCATTAGTCGAGTGATCGATATAATACAGAGCTGGACTCACCAACGCGTTGTCGATGTGTTTCACCCATCGCCATTGACCACCCTTTGACAGAATCTGCAGCGCTGCCACAGGCTGGCCCCACAGGATAGTGAGGCTACCAAAATCTGTCGCGTTGTGGTGAACACTGCGATGGGATCGCCAATTTCGGACTCACCGGTATGTCCCTTGAGCCAGAGATTGTTAGTTTTGACCTCTTCCTCAGCAGAACGTGGATAACTAATGTTCGAATCATTCAGCGTATCGGCGCAGTACGAGGCAAGGAAACACCAACTATTTCATAAACCTCACTGGGGGAAGTAGGTCAAACAGAATATATTGAAGTACTCAGGAACCCTGCGCACCGTAGGTTTCACCAACGGCGTCATAATTATGTATGTTGACCAATTCGTCTTCAGGTAGCTCGAGGCTCAGCGCGATCAATCTGCACTATGTCAAGTGTGATCCACATGGAGACAAGACTCGTCTCACTGTAAGATCGGATGTAGGACTTTGAAGTGGTTGAACTTGGCGAATTCCTTGATCTCAGGTAGGAGCGGACGAAGTGCTTCTGGGTGGGCCCGTTTGGTGACGTCACGGTTCACTAAAAACCAAGGGATGGTAAAGGTCTCGAAGGAATTGATAGGCGAAGATCCTGCCCACTGTTGTAATGCTCAAGCTGATCGCGGACACCGTTGTCAATATGCTATCCAAAAGTGAGCAGCCTGAGGGGTCAAGGACTGATGATGCCTTACCCAATATCCTCGAGGTTTGTATCCTTGGTACGACCCCGTCTGCTTCATAGCACCAGCATGCATTTGCTTTTCTTCATCGCTCACACCTGAAAAGGGTATGTCTGCGATATCAAATATCCTGTCCGTCTGCTCCTGCGTCTTGGATCATCAACTTGAGAACAACACAACATCTTACCT
Source organism: Zangia roseola (assembly GCA_038090095.1). Lineage (NCBI taxonomy): Eukaryota > Fungi > Basidiomycota > Agaricomycetes > Boletales > Boletaceae > Zangia > Zangia roseola. The sequence goes on from JBBPMD010000025.1 coordinate 9,207, forward strand.
GAGACTGTTGGTATCCGTGACCGACAATATAGAAAAATCCATGAGTCAACAGCGCGTCTTGGACCTGGGCAGCCAACAGAGCACGACTCCCTGCGTTCTCGAACTTGGCTAAGTCGATGATAGGAAGATCTACATAGTCCACTGGATGGAGGGTCCCGGTCAGCGGTCAGGCTATCATACCAATATACGTGGTACATACAATCGGCTTTCGTAGGGGGCGCAGCTTGGTAGTGGGGGATAGCAGGTAAAGTAAGACTGGGCATGTCGCTGTGATGCTTCAGTTGGTGTACCTAGTAGTACTGAGGGAGATAGGTCGTTATCTGGTGTCAGCTAGCAAAAGCTCCATCGGCGGTCCTTGATCGTGTGTAGTTCGGCTCATCTTAGTGCCTTACATGACCGCGCCAGATGGCGTTATAATTGCTGATTCGGACCCTACACGACCCAGTGATCAACACGTGGCCCGACCCGAACACTTGGTAGGTAAGTATTGCGAGGTCATAGATACAGAATTGTTGAACCTGCTTCCACATTTATTTGGACGTAATTCTGAACCGGACATCACGCCTCGGGTAACTTAGCACCCCCAATGTCCGTTCCATAAAGTGTCTGGTAAGAAGAATCATCGATTCCGATTGAACCGTACTTGACCTCTGACTAAGAAGTCGATTCTGAGCGCTCTGAACCAAGCGTCGAAAATTTTCTTTGAAAAATTATCCTTTCTCTTCTGCGATGTCAAAGGCCGTCTCGCCATCCGTATTTTGAACGAACGGGTCAGCACCGTGATCGAGAAGAATTTCAGTGACTTCCCACAGCTCCTCAGGAAGGCCATCTTCAATATTATCAAGTGTGCGCAGAGAGATGCAACGGGGAACCTTCGTTCGACGTGACGGCGTTTACATCGGCGCCCTCGTAAATCAAGAGACCGGTGTGCGGCACAATGCAATTGTACGAGCGTTCGTCACCCGGTACCGCTGCGAGTAAGACGTCTAGAAGAAGTGGGATGCCCTGTGACAGGAAGAACTGGATGATGAAAACCACGTTTTGCTGCGATCAATAAAAGTCCAGCAATAAGTTACAGCCACGTACAGTTGACTTCTCTCTTCCTCTCACCGTCTTCTTCTGTCTCGTGTTTCTGGTTGATTGGGAATGCAGCGGGCTCTGTGATTGGCCGTGGTCGCTGCTGAGCGCCGTTCTCGCGGTTGCTGGTTACAATAAATTGGGCGTCCGTCGGAAACTGCCAAGGTGGCACTCACCAGATACCCACCTCCAGTAAGAAATAAAAGTGAACTCTGCGCATTCGAAACAGTCCAATGGCCTCCTCCACCTTGTCCCGAGTATACAAAGATCGCGATATCTTGAAAAGATTCTTGACACTGTACTCGAGCTTCCTGTTGAGCACCTCCGGAGTCCATCTGCTTCAGAGTGCGCAAACACGCCTCGGATTCTTTTCCGTTACTCAGTCCATAAGTCGATCATCGAGGATACTGTCCCTTGGAACAATGTCTTGTCGACATGTGACGAGCTCTTGTGAGAGAGACGCGAGATTAGCGTCTCCTGCACCGAGTGCATGCATGACCATAGGGTAGTTATGAAGCAAGACGATTCCACGAATTGCTATGACAAGGTGGTGAAGTTCCAAGCGCGGAAAACCACGCTGGTGCAGCCTGAGCCGGGGTGTGACGTGATTGGTCATTTGCTGGACCTCAGCGAGCACAGACGAAACACTTTGTCGACTTCAACTTCGATGCGGTAAGTAGCCTTGAATTACAATCTTATGGCGGCAACTTGAACCCCGTTCTTATTCGGGAACGCCGTCGGCCGAGTCCCCTTCAGACAAGATCTCATCACCTTGGCAACGCTCAAAACTGATAAGATCGACCCAATCACTCCCTTTTCACTTTCATTCTCTGATCATGACATACACGGTCGACCCACTTCCTTTCGATGAGACTATCAAGAAGATTCGTGGCGTTCTGGAGGCGCGACATCTCCCTAGTCCACTTCTCGGGATTGTCTGTGGATCCGGGCTGAGCACGCTCGTCAATAGGCTCTCGGATGTGGTGCAGATACCGTATGCGGAGCTCCCAGGGTTTGGTCAGAGCACTGGTACGTCGGTTGAGTCGTTGGATGTCGTTGACGCCGAGGTTCTGTTTCGATGATAGTTGCTGGGCAGCAGAGTGCCCTGGCATTTGGCTTGATGGGCCAACACAAGTACCCGGTTGTCGCCATGCTCGGACGCGTGAGTGCGCTTGATCATTGATCATCCAATTACCTGATTCGGATGTGGACCAGACAGTTCCATCCTTATGAAGGGCACAAACCAGCAGTGGTGACTTATGGAATCCGGACCATGAAGCGATTGGGTGTGAAACATGCCATCAGTGAGTCCGTGTCGCCAATCCGCCAAACAGACTAGAACTCTTCTTAGTTACCAACGCGGCAGGATCCCTCGTCCCAGAAATACCCGTCGGAACTAGTCAGTGCTAATCATCTGAATGTCGACTCTCATTGACGCCAATTTTAGTTGTCGTGATCCAGGACCATTTTGCGCTGCCAAATTTGACCGGAATGAACCCCACGTTTGGACCGCTTGCATCCTCAGAATATCCCCGCTTTTACCCGCTTGGTGACGCGTACTCGGTGAGGTTGCGGAAACTCGCCTTCCTCGCCGCGCACAAGCTTCAGTTTGATCGCGATGCGCTCGCGGAAGGTACCTACGCCTGGGTTTCTGGACCGGCGTATGAAACGCCAGCGGAAGGTCGGTTCTTGAGGAACGCGGGCGCGCATGTCGTGGGGATGAGCACCATCCCCGAGGTCGTTGCGGCACGCGAGGAAGGGTTGGAGGTCATGGTGCTCAGCCTCGTCACAAACATGGTTGTCATCCCAGATAAGTATCGGAGCATTCGGGAGGAGGTTGAGGCAGAGGTGGGCGAAACTCAATTCACATTCAATGTCACTGCTAAGAATGTCCTGACTTGCCCACCCTAGCTCGCCGGCCGACCCTTGAACTTGTCATTTGCTGAGGTTGCTTCTCACGAGGAAGTGCTGGCCATGAGCATGGAAAAGACGGAGGTGATGGGCAGTTTGGTTGCGAAGATTGCTGAGCTGGTGCAGGCGGAAGCGGTGAATGCGGCGAGCGTACAGAAGAACTGATAAGTGAGACGGCGTAAAGTACCTCATCGTTAGTGTAAGTGATCTGACCTGATGGGACGGCGGGCCGCCAACCCGCTACCCATTCGGGTCGGCAAGCGACGGTAGTTCCCAGTCGTGGGCAGCCCTTCCCCACGCTCGTACCGCGTTGTTCCCTCCCTTACTTCTCGATTCCAGGCCCGATTCAACACGGCCGGCGAGCGTGTCCAACCGTGACCCTACATAAACTGGACGGGATACTCCGGGTCTGTTTTGATAAACAGATTCATTGACTTGTTATACCCCACTACCGTCGTTCCTGTCTGTGAGCGTTCCCAAGTGTGATGCAACCCCGGACAGTCCTTTCGGTGCGACGCTCGTTGCTGGCACAGGCCAGACCACTCTCACGAGGCTTTGCGACGTCGATGAGATTACGTGAGTACATATCTTTGGATTTTTTTCTCGAGGATAGGCAGTGGTGTACGACGCAGCGGGAAACCTGTCTTGTTCTTTACCATGACACCTCGTCATGATAGACCGGCGCTGACGCAGATGCATCCAGAAAATGCACAAAAAATCGTCGTTTCACAACCGGTGGTAGAACTCGACGGTGATGAAATGACCAGAATCATATGGAAGAAGATCAGAGAGGAGGTCCGTTCTTACGCCGTTGTGTTTGCCAAGACGGCGTGGCTGATGCAACTGTTTGGTTCTCATAGCTTATCCTTCCCTATCTTCAACTGGATATCAAGTACTTTGACCTTGGGTTGGAGTACCGTGACCAGGTAGGCCTGTGTGTCGGCTAGCGTTTGTAATGGTTGGCTGACCAAGAGGTAGACCGACGATAACGTCACGATAGAGGCTGCCAAAGCCATCCAACAATACAAAGTCGGTATCAAGTGCGCGACGATCACACCTGATGAGGCGCGTGTCGAGGAATTCAAGCTCAAGGAAATGTGGAAGAGCCCCAACGGCACTGTCGGTCTCCCCTCGTTCCTACACCGAAGCCAAAGGTGCTCAACCGCGTTTTCCAGATCCGTAATATCATAGGCGGCACCGTATTTCGCGAGCCTATTATACTCCAGCGCGTTCCCAAGCCTGTTCCCGGCTGGGTGAACCCCATCGTGATTGGTCGTCACGCGTTCGGGGATCAGGTTCGTTGTGATCCTGATTCCATGCGGTGTTCCATATTGACACGCTTCTCAGTACCGTTCAACCGACCTCGTTGTTCCCGGGCCTGGGAAGCTGCAGCTGGTCTACAGCCCGGCTGACGGTAGTGCGCCGACCACGCTGAATGTCTATGACTTCAAGGGCAAGGGTGTCGCTATGAGCATGTACAACACCGATGAGGTACGCTGGCTCGAGAGGCGGTTCGACGATGCCTCTGTTGATGTTGGCTGTCGTGTAGTCGATCACAGGTTTTGCCCACTCTTCGTTCAAGATGGCCCTGGCGAAGAAGATGCCCCTCGTACGTCATCTTTCATCTCTGTGACGCACGCCAACGGTGCTACCTTTGTCGCGCAGTTCATGTCCACGAAGAACACCATCATGAAGCGGTATGATGGTCGCTTCAAGGATATTTTCCAGGAGATCTATGATAGCCAATACAAGGCTGAGTTTGAGAAATTCGGGATCTACTACGAGCACCGTCTCATCGACGACATGGTCGCTCAGGCTATCAAGTCCTCTGGAGGATTTGTGTGGGCGTGTAAGAACTATGACGGTGACGTCCAGTCCGACATTCTCGCGCAAGGGTTCGGTTCGCTGGGAATGATGACCAGTGAGCTCATCACGCCAGACGGTCAGGTCGTTGAGAGCGAGGCTGCGCACGGTACCGTGACTCGGCACTACCGTGAGTGGCAAAAGGGTAAGGAAACGTCGACAAACCCCGTTGCTTCGATATTCGCATGGACGCGTGGACTTCTTCACCGTGCCAAGCTCGATGGCAACGACCCACTCAAGGGTTTCTGCGAGGCCCTCGAGGCGTCATGTGTGGAGGTGATTGATGTCGAGGGCATCATGACCAAGGACCTTGCACTCGCGATTCACGGCAAGGAGATGAAGAGGGAACACTGGGTTGTTACAGACAAGTACATGGATGCTGTCAACGTGAGTATTCCTGACACCGTGAGATTACCAGTGACTGATGCGCGCCCATGACACCAGGCGAAGCTGCAACAGAAGCTGGCTGCGGCGAATGCCAAGCTGTAAATATTAATGTGAACCGGCTCAAGTGTGATATAACGTTGTTGTTGCACATAACTAGCTGTAGGCGGAGGATGTCGGATCTAGGTGTTGTATCTCCACGTGAATTGTGACACGAGGCAAACGGCGGAGAGAAGGTGGTGGTGATGTTGTTCCTTTACTAGCTTTGCTTCTGTTATTTTCCCTTGATGAACAAACTAAGGAAGCCTCGACCTGGCGTACTGGCGACCAATGACACAGTCATGTCGCGTACTATGCAGCTGGCAGTTAGCGGGATGAAAGTGTCTACAAGCACCCAAAGCGACAAGGCAGCCAGCGACTTGCAAAGGAGAGGGACATGGTTCTCTGCGCCGTTGGTTGTAGCACCTCGGACGACGGTCGAGCAGTACTGGGCTGCACGCGCCGTGGTGGCGGAAACCTTGCTTTCAGTGCGTGATCGACACCAGACCGAGGTCGCAGAAATGCGACGGGAGGAAGAACGGAAACGCGAGGCAAGTTCACGAGTACCTCTTCGTTGGGCAAGGCTCACATTTTCCATCACAAAGCGCGACATCGGAACTATATTACATGCAAACGACCAAAGGCAGAGTCGGCTGGAACGAGTGATGGTCAGCAATGCCTTCCCATTCTGATGGTACTTGGACGGAGTGCTGTGGAGCTGGCCAGCTGACCATGATGGTAGGTAATGTGCCTCGCGGTTCTTTTAGGGTTCATGTGCTGGGTGGTGGTGATGATCACACCTGACCGGGATGCCAAGGGCAAGCCATCGCACTTTACGATTCCAATTCTCTCGCCGTTTGCATCCGTGGTGAGTGTGATGCGTCGCTTTCCGAAACCAAAGTTTGATTTGCGTGGTGGCGTACTAGGTGGAGCATGAGACAGGCGTGTTTGGTACCAATGTGGTCGCTATCTTTGTCTTGGTGATTGGGATTGCCGTGTACGCCGGGCTGAGGTACCGGTTTTCTCAGTGGTGTGCTGTGCGATAAACCACGACGGCGGGCGGCGTAGCTGATTTTGGAACAAGCTACCACAATTAGCTGCGGACCTGAGAGGGTCATGGAATTATAGGGCGTGTATTTCTAGAATACGAGTTCAACTGAGCTAGTTCGGATCTGAAATGGGTGGGAACTTGCGCAGGTAGTAACCTGGTTCGCACAAGAGCAAGGTTCTCACCGTATCATTCACTCCACACGCCTTTCCTCCACCCCTCGTAGACGACGCCCTAAGCCGGTAGCGACTACGACTTCCTTGGCCCACTCCCCCGTGGCCGTCGACAATGTCGTACTCCCAGTCTACCCCAGTCGTCGAACATGCAGATCCATTCGGTCCTTCGGCAGCCGTTCCTCGTCGATACATTTACAACGACGGCGACTCCGACAATGTCGACTCGTACGGTCGCAGAGACACCTTTGCCTCGGACAGCAGTAACCATGGTTTGAATGATGCTGACCGTTACTATGATCACAATGGCACATATGATCCCTACGGTGAGTACCCATACACCCTGGCTGCCATTCTCCTCACTAATATAGCTTTTCTAGCACAACAGGACACGGATTCGGACGTCGATATGTATGGCCGTGGATATGCACCCTCCGCAGAGTCGTTGGGTCAGTCACGGATGGGTCCATCCGAGTCAAGTGCCACCGCGTATGTCGACTATGCCCCTGCGTCTGGTGTGCGAGACCAGTACCCCGCTTGGACCACGGAGCGCCAGATACCTCTTTCCAAGGAAGAAATCGAGGACATTTTCCTCGACTTGGCACAAAAGTTTGGTTTCCAACGGGACTCGATGCGCAACATGGTTCGTTTTTTCTCCTCCATTTTTTTTTTCATTGCATGATTGACCGACCTTTTCGGTAGTTTGATTTTCTTATGCAGCTCCTGGATAGTCGGGCATCTAGAATGTCCCCGAACCAGGCTTTGCTGACTCTCCATGCCGACTATATCGGCGGCGAGCATGCGAATTACCGAAAATGGTATTTCGCTGCCCAACTCGACCTAGATGACGCCGTCGGCCACGTGCAAAATCCCGGCCTACAACGTCTCAGGTCCACCAGGCGCAACGCACTCCGCAATGCAAATGAAAAGTCCCTTCAGACCGCCATGGAGCGCTGGCGCCAGGCCATGAACAACATGAGTCAGTACGACCGGCTCCGTCAAATCGCCCTCTATCTCCTTCTCTGGGGCGAAGCCGCACAAGTTCGGTTTATCCCAGAGTGTCTCTGTTTCATCTTCAAATGCGCGGACGACTATTACCGCTCTCCCGAGTGCCAGAGTCGTGTCGATCCGGTGCCAGAGGGACTGTACCTTCGTGCAGTCATCAAACCTCTGTATCGTTTCATCCGTGATCAGGGCTACGAAGTCGTCGACGGCAGATTCGTACGCAAGGAGAGGGATCATGCCGACATCATTGGCTATGATGATGTCAATCAGCTCTTCTGGTACCCAGAAGGTATTGCCCGAATTACGCTTTCAGACAAGGCATGCTTCTTCTTCTAATGTCCTTGTTTCGGTGCTCATACTCGACCTGGATAGACGAGGTTGATCGACTTGCCGCCATCGCATCGGTACATGAAGTTTGACCGCATCGAGTGGAATAGAGCGTTTTTCAAGACTTACTACGAGAAGCGTTCATTCGGTCACCTACTCGTCAACTTCAACCGAATCTGGGTCATTCACGTCTCCTTATATTGGTACTATACGGCATACAACTCTCCCAAGGTCTATCAGATCAGCAAAGCAGACAACACCGTCGTCAACTCCCCCGCCTTGATGTGGTCTGTAACGGCCTTGGGTGGTGCTGTAGCAACGCTCATCATGATCGCTGCCACTCTCGCGGAATTCTCGTATATCCCGGCTACTTGGAATAATACCTCACATCTTTCTCGTCGGTTGCTGTTCTTGTTCATCACTCTGGCATTGACCGCCGGACCAACGGTTTATATCGCCATCGCAGAATTTAGCACAGGTGGCAATGCAAGTTCCCTCGCCCTCATCCTCGGTATCGTTCAGTTCTTCATCTCAGTCGTCGCCACGCTGTTGTTCGCCATCATGCCTTCTGGTCGTATGTTCGGCGACAGGGTGGCTGGAAAGTCGAGAAAGTACCTCGCCAGCCAGACCTTTACTGCGTCATACCCGGGTTTACCCCCGCGTGCGAGACTCGCTTCGATTGCGTTGTGGGCTCTCGTGTTCGGTTGCAAGGCTACGGAATCCTACTTCTTCCTCACGCTCTCCTTCCGTGACCCCATCGCGGTGATGGTGAACATGAAGATCCAAGGCTGCAACGACAAGTACTTTGGCTCCAACCTGTGCTCAAACCAAGCAGCGTTCACTCTGACCATCATGTATATCATGGATTTGGTGCTCTTCTTTTTGGATACTTTCCTCTGGTACATCATCTGGAACACCGTTTTCAGTATCACCCGGTCATTCATGATTGGACTCTCAATTTGGACACCCTGGAAGGATATCTACACGCGGTTACCCAAGCGGATCTATGCCAAGTTGCTTGCCACACGGGACATGGAGATAAAATACAAGCCAAAGGTAAGGAACGTCTTTAACGTCCATTTGGTATTGTGTTGATCCTGTGTTAGGTGCTCGTCTCGCAAATATGGAATGCCGTCATCATTTCCATGTACCGCGAGCACTTGCTGTCCATAGAACATGTGCAAAAGTTGCTGTATCACCAAGTTGACACTGGTCAGGATGGTAAACGCAGTTTGCGGGCACCACCGTTCTTTATTTCTCAGAGCGACAAAGGGTTCAAGGGCGAATTCTTCCCAAGCGGCAGTGAAGCTGAACGTCGGATATCCTTCTTTGCTCGGTCTCTGACTATCGATCTCCCTGAACCTCTGCCGGTCGATGCCATGCCCACATTCACGGTCCTCACCCCTCATTACAACGAGAAGGTGTGTTTCATGGAATGCCTCATTACATTCGCTAATTTTGCGTTTTAGATCCTCCTATCTCTCAGGGAAATCATCCGTGAAGAGGATCAGCACGCGCGTGTTACGCTCCTTGAGTACCTGAAACAGCTCCATCCTGTTGAATGGGACAATTTCGTCAAAGACACCAAGATCCTCGCGGAGGAGTCAACGATGTATAACAATACGGCCCCCTTTGGTACGGACGAGAAAGGCCAATCCAAGATGGACGATCTTCCCTTCTACTGCATTGGGTTCAAGAGCGCTGCTCCGGAGTTCACGCTCCGCACGCGGATCTGGGCATCACTGCGTGCGCAGACCCTCTACCGCACAGTTTCCGGAATGATGAACTACGCCAAGGCCATCAAGCTTCTTTACCGAGTCGAGAATCCGGAGGTGGTTCAGCTCTTTGGCGGAAACACGGACAAACTGGAGCGTGAGCTGGAACGCATGTCACGGCGCAAGTTCAAGTTCGTGGTCTCGATGCAGCGTTACTCCAAGTTCAACAAGGAGGAGCACGAGAACGCCGAGTTCCTTTTGCGTGCATACCCTGATCTTCAGATCGCCTACCTGGAAGAAGAGGCGCCACGCAAGGAGGGCGGTGATCCCCGCCTCTTCTCGGCACTCATCGACGGTCACTCAGAGTTCATCCCGGAGACTGGACGCCGTCGGCCCAAGTTCCGCATCGAGCTTCCTGGTAATCCCATTCTCGGTGACGGAAAGTCGGATAACCAGAACCACGCGATCATTTTCTATCGTGGCGAGTACCTCCAGCTTATCGATGCCAACCAGGACAACTACCTTGAGGAATGTCTCAAGATCCGGAACGTCCTCGGCGAATTTGAGGAATACTCGGTGTCGAGCCAGAGCCCGTATGCTCAGTATGGCTACAAGGAATTTAAGAAGCCTCCGGTGGCCATTATCGGCGCTCGCGAGTACATTTTTTCGGAGAATATTGGTATTCTTGGAGATATCGCTGCTGGCAAGGAACAAACGTTCGGAACGCTTTCTGCCCGCACGTGGTCTTGGATCGGCGGAAAACTTCACTACGGTCACCCTGATTTCCTGAACGGTCTCTACATGAACACGCGTGGTGGTGTTTCCAAGGCGCAGAAAGGTCTGCACTTGAACGAGGATATCTTTGCTGGTATGAACGCCATTGGCCGTGGTGGTCGCATCAAACACACGGAATATTACCAGTGCGGAAAGGGCCGTGATCTTGGCTTTGGAACTATCTTGAACTTCCAGACGAAGATCGGGACGGGAATGGGCGAGCAGATGCTCAGTCGAGAGTACTATTACATGGGAACGCAATTGCCGATCGACCGATTCTTGACATTCTACTATGGTCACCCCGGCTTCCACATCAATAACATGCTGGTCATCCTCGCTGTCCAGTGCTTCGTCGTGACGAGTAAGTTTCATCGCACTGAGCGGCTTTGTGACCATACTCATGACGTTGACAGTGGTGTTCTTTGGCACTTTGAATTCGTCGGTCAAGGTCTGTCAGTACACGACAACTGGAATTGCTCTCCCAGGCTGCTACAACCTCACACCTGTCTTCCAATGGATCGAGCGTTGCATCATCAGTATCTTCTTGGTATTCATGATTGCGTTTTTGCCGCTCTTCATTCAAGGTAGATTTCCCTGACTTGATATAATGGTAGTGGACCTTATGTTTGTTCCAGAATTGGTCGAACGTGGCACCGGACGGGCGATTATTCGACTCGGGAAGCAATTCATGTCCCTCTCACCTGTATTTGAGGTCTTCTCCACGCAGATCTACACGCATTCCATCATCAGTAACCTGACATTCGGTGGTGCTAGGTATATCGCTACCGGACGAGGTTTCGCCACGACCCGCCTCTCGTTCAGCATCCTGTTCTCCCGCTTTGCTGGTCCTAGCATATACCTCGGAATGAGAACGTTGATCATGCTCCTCTACGTGACGATGTCATGGTGGACACCATACCTCATCTACTTCTGGGTCTCTATTCTTGCACTTTGCGTTGCTCCTTTCTTGTTTAATCCTCACCAATTCGTATTTTCTGACTTTATCATCGACTATCGGTATGTGTTTGTTTTAAGCTTTCAATTGTCCCCCATCCATATCCCTTTTTCAGTGAATTCTTGCGGTGGATGTCCCGTGGAAACTCGCGCTCGCACAACAACTCTTGGATCGGATATTGCCGGGTATCGAGGACGATGATCACTGGGTACAAGAGGAAGAAACTTGGTCTTCCGTCTGAGAAACTTTCGGGCGATGTTCCACGTGCTAAATGGCGGGCCGTGATTTTCTCCGAGGTTATTTTCCCCGTCGTGATGGCGATTGTGTTCATCATCGCGTACATGTTCGTCAAGGCGTTCCCCGATACCACCGGAAAGCTCCCGCCCAGTCCATTGATCCGCATCGCCGTTATCTCGCTCGGACCGATTGTCTGGAACGCCGCCGTTCTGCTTGCGTTGTTCCTGATCTCGCTGTTCCTTGGGCCGATGATGGATCCGACGTTCCCAAGGTTTGGATCGCTCATGGCATGTATCGCGCACGTTCTTGGTGTTGTAGGAATGCTCGGGTTCTTTGAGTTCCTGGTAAGATACTTGTTACCTCACCCATCGAGGTGACTGAGACCTACATTTTTGTAGTGGTTCCTGGAAGCCTGGAACGCATCCCACGCGGTTCTCGGTCTTATCGCCGTCATTGCCATTCAGCGTGCCGTCCACAAGATTCTCATTGCTGTGTTCCTATCCCGTGAGTTCAAGCACGACGAGACGAACCGTGCATGGTGGACGGGTCGGTGGTACGGCCGAGGCCTGGGCTCTCACGTTATGTCGCAACCTGCCCGTGAATTCGTGGTGAAGATCATCGAACTGTCTCTGTGGAGCTCTGATCTCCTGCTTGGCCACTTCTTGCTCTTCATGCTGACGCCACCGATTCTCATACCCTACATTGACCGCTTGCACGCCATGTTACTGTGTAAGGTGCTTTCCTGTTTGATTTCGGCAAATGACTGACGCGTACGTTAGTCTGGCTGCGCCCTTCGAAACAGATCCGTGCGCCATTGTATTCGTTGAAGCAGAGGAAGCAACGCCGCATGATCGTGAGTGGCTTAGTATAACGTTGCGAAGTCCTCGTGTCTGACCCGATGGCAGATCATCAAATATGGCTTTATCTACGTGGTCGCCATAGTCCTCTTCGCCGCCCTGATTGCACTACGTAAGTCTCTGCTTCGTACACGTATGTAGCGCAACCGTCTTACGCCCGCGCTTTCAGCCGTTGCATTCCAAGAAAAAATCAAGGTGAATTGCACGTTATGCCAGAATCTGTAATTAGTCATCTGTCCGCCCATATTACATCCATTCTATCCTATTCACGATTACTTTTACCTTCTTTTTGTCTCTTTCTCTACCTAGTACCATGTGAACGAACACTGGACACTATTCACTCGCTGGACACTTTTTTCCCCTCATTGACAAGGATTGACCGCGTCAGAGAGGACATGTTGGGCATTCCTGGTGGTTTAATGTATCAAGGATAGCTACTGCACGAACTTGATGAATACTATTTAGAGATTGTAAATTTCAGTAAGACATGTGGAGGAGCAAGTTGACTTCTATTCCTGTTGCGAGGCCGGGTGTGAATCGACGAATACCGGGTACATGGCGGCTTGGAGACGATGAGCAGACCAAAGTGGCTATAATTTACTACCGATACGAACGGCTCACTTGGCGAGACGGGGTCGGGGGATTGCGAACCGGTTAGCATTATATGAAATCCAAAAATGGCCGTGTCGATCCTGGGGGGGCGGGTATCCACAGAAAGAAACGTGACATTGCGTAACTCACCCGGGTGACGAGAGTTTTGATGACCCAGGGGAATAGCACCGTGCGACTGACCCTGAAGTCGCTTGTATCGCGGATTTAAAAAGTCGGGCGTGGACCTCTTCTGTCAGAACCGCCGCGCCATATTCCGGGACGCTGGACACAGTTTGAGAGGGATTTTTACTTAATGAGGGAGACTACACTACCGAGAAAGCCATGTTACCCCGCACTCTCCTGAGTGCTGGACTGATATAGGGCTGCCTTTTGTACCTGGGCTTAGCGACGCTGTTCAGAATTCGGAACCTAATAGTGCGTGGGGTGAAGTCTCCATTTGGAACGACGGATGCCCACCTCTTCTTTTACTCTTGCTGCTTCTCGCTTTCCATATCTGCGTTCACTGGCTTGTAACAGCCGCGTGTCCAAAACACGCACGAAACGTCTACTCAAAAGTGCTAGTGATCGCCGCTTTTCCTTTTTCTCAAAAAAGTAAAGAAGCAGATCAGTGCTCTGCGCCATTTCGTCTCTACAAATCTGACGTCTGGCCTGTGCTCGTCCCCTTTCTGATTATTCTGTCATGGACGCTGCCAACGGCCCTCCTCGTCGGGCTAGCAACTCGTGGATTAACCTCCCTATCCAATTCGTCTCTGGTTCGTTCGCAGGCAAAACCATTCGCGCAGAATTGACCGAGATTCAAAAGGCCGACTTGGGTCGCAAGTAATTCTTCTTTCCTACTTTCCTCCCTTACACCATCTCTTCCCGAGTCTCCGTTCCTGACATGCCTCTTTCTGTTTTCCGTGCGAGTTAGGTATGCAAGGGTCGATCGCCGTCCGCTTGATCCGCCCCCCGTCGTGCTGCTCAAGCTATACCAAGTACTCAATCATGGTACCGAGGCCCAGTACGAGAGGGAGATTCAGGATTACTCGTGAGTGACACCCTTGAATGGCTGCAGTTCACAAGGCGCTTACGTCAACATCCTGGAAAAGGGAGGTCAATACCCTTGGACTCCTTTGCAATGTCGATATGTATCCCGTGCCCACCGCTGCGCGGGATGGATCCACTTCGGCATATGGTCTGGAGCAGCACATGTCACATTACCAACACTGCCAGCGACAACACGAATCCCCGGAACCATCACACGCGACCCCCCTCTACCGCCCACATCCAAACCTGGTGTCTATCCAATTGCCACCGCTACCCACCCGGCCCGCGGTCCCGCAAAGCTCACAGCACCAACATCCACCGACCCCAAATCAACGCGCCATTGGATATTACTGTGACCAACCCATCACGGAAGACATGAATTGCACGACGGCGCTTTCCGGTGCGACCTTTATCCAGCTTGCAATCATTGAGTATCAGGGCCGGAGGGCCTTGGTCTTTCCTTTTGCAGTCAGTCCTTTTTGCGTTTTTCGCCCCGCGGGCGTTGAGCATGTGACTGATGGTTATCGTCTTGCTTCTATTTATTGATTCGGTCTTGGTGCTTCGACGTTCAAAAAAAAGGATCTGGCAGTCAAAATAGAGGGTCAGTTCTTTTTGCGGTACCGCTGTTTTGATATCTTCTCGCGCACGTCGGGTCATGATGACCTCCCGATTCAAGCGGAATGTTTCGGTGGGCCGTTCAGGATCTATTCGACAAAAGAGTTTCCCGGGTTGCAACCGTCCACGGAATTGACCAAGGTTGGTGCCACCGCTGTTTTTATTGGGTTCGGGATGCCATGGCTACGACGTGCTCACGGACGTTTGCACGAAAGCAACTTGCTCGGTGGGGCGTGCGACTCAACACACGCGAAACGGAGCGCAAACGGAAACGCAAGGACGACAGCCATTCTTCGAGTTCCGTTACCCGGTCGACTGTCCGGGTGAGCAAGGCGAGCGACAGCGAAGACATGTGATTTCATCCTGCGTGGTGCGCGTGCGCCTTCCGATTTGTATCTAGCATAGGATTTCTGGGCTTTGGCTTTATGCATATGCACAACACACATCTGGATAATTCGCATCCATCGTTTTGTTTGTATAACTAGTTTCTGTTCTTTCTTTACCTGTCATTTCAGCGAGCCTCATGTTTCACGGCGATACGCTCTCGTAATTTACTGGCTTTTTCCAACTAAAGGGCATTCTAATTTGGATCGCGCACTCGTTGCCGATTCATCTCACTATTCTTTGTTTCAATGTCGACGATTCGAAGAACTAGGTATGAGTCACTTGTATGAAATGGTAGGTATTGGTATTATGGATAGCTAGTATGGTCTTGTGCGGTAGCTACAGCGAGAAAGCGATGACTAGGAGATCGACGTTTAGATGAGCAGGCTTTTAAATGGGGCTATAGCAACTTGGACAGGTACAGTTAGGAAGTTGTTGATCAGTTTCCACGAACGCGTCAGAGATGTCAATGGAGTTCTTCCAGTCCTCAGAGATAACGCCACCTTCCTCGAATGTCTTCCAGATGAGATTTCTGGCAGCACAGACAGGAGTGACGTTCCCGACGACGCCATTCCCCGGGACACCCCTGATGATCTGCTGTTTGGCAACAGCGACCAACAGCGACGGCAAGACCGCAAGGGGATCCACGGTGGTTCTCTTGGACGATATGGATATGTGGTTCTTCTTCTGCCTCTTCTTGGGGTGGAAGGTGTCACCTAGGTCCTCCAAGGAGACAGTCCTGTCAACCTGGGGCCACGTCTCGAGAACCCTGTGTTTGCGCGTTTCCTCCACGTAACCGTGCTTGACAAGGCAGGACTGGTGGTAAAACTTGCAGCAGCTTGGACGAGGACAAAAGTGTAAAATTTTGTCCGCCCCGGGGACGTAGGGTACCTTGCAGATGGGACAGGTAACGTGCGTGACCTTGGGCTGCGGGGGCGCGTTGTGAGTGATTGATGTCCGAGTCGCTGACAAGGGAGAGAGGGTGGCAGAGACTCACTACGACTTTTCGTCCATCATAGAGGAATTCGTACCTGTAGAACCACTCTTCGTCTTCGATGGGTTCTTGGTAGATACCGGTCTCCTCAAAGTGTTTGACGTGCGCATGGTCTGACGGGGGACTTGTAGCAGGCGCCGTTTGGATAGACAGTGACACTCACCAGCGATGCAATGGACGGAAACGATGTCAAAGTTGTTCGAAATCAGCTTTTCGTATTTACCACATTTCGTGGGGTCACTTGGCGTCGTCAGAATACGACGAATGATGGAGGAGAGAATGGACGTACAATGATTTGATGACCTCTGCCACTTCTTGTGGCGACCAGTACCACTGGACTTGAATGTACACCTGAATTTGCGAGACGTGAGTGGCGATACGTTCGATCAGGAGTTCTTACATCACCGGGGTCATCAGCTCGGATGCTCCGAATCTTTCCTATCCAGTAATCTTCCGTCGGGTCCCTCTCTCTGTCACTGCCAGTGTCGTCTTCGTCTTCGGGGAGTTCTTTGTATTGAATGTACACGCTAACGATGCCGTTAGATTAAATGGGTGGATATAAAGGTTCCGCATACTCCTCGTCTAGTTTATATATTTCTTGCTCGTGATATGGATTTTCCACTGTGGATAGTGATGCATACACGATATCGTCATACGGCGATCGACAGTGCTCACCGACACACGAGCCAAAGTCTTGAGTGAGTGCGAAGAACTTGCGCTCACTGAGCCCACCTGGTACCTGCCTGTGTTGCTTGTTGGTGGATTTCTTGGCCAACGTGAGACGGGCTTTTCTCCTGCGCGTCATGTTTGTGGACGTCGCGTCTTGACGCGTTTCAAGTTAATGAGCGCGTTTTGGTTCCTTTAGAACACGTAAGCAGGATGACTAACACGTCACAGTACTCACAGCCAGCACGCCAAATCCGCACGCCTTGGACGAGATCATCGACTATGCTTTTCTACTTGGCTTCCTGCATTATAAGGTACGTTTCCAGCTTGTATTGCGCATGTTCGTTTCTGAGTAGTTGAGTTTGTTAGTTCCGTAGTCGCCTTTCTCTACCCTGGCTACGCATCCTATAAAACGCTCTCACAACGACCTGCGTCTGAGGAGGACCTCGAGCGATGGCTCATGTACTGGTCCGTGCTCGGTTGCATCGTCGGGGTCGAGTACCTTGCCGAATGGCTCGTATCCTGGTATGCCCAGATCTATCGTGTGCGACCTGTGTGTATGTTCTCTAACGCCAACGTCATAGGATCCCAATGTATTACTTGATGAAGACCCTCTTTCTTCTCTACCTTGTGCTTCCGCAAACGCGTGGATCCTCATACATCTACATCAACTACCTCCAGCCCTTTCTCCACTCGCACGAGTCGCAGATTGACGCCACGCTTGCATCCTTCAAGGCACGGCTAAAAGGCTTTTTGCAAGAACGCTTCCGGGCATTGTGGGATCAGTTTACACGTGCGCTCGGACAGCAACAAGCACAGTACGCCCATCCCTCGGCGGGTGAGGCTGCTACGAGTGCACCACCACCCTCCTTGGGCGACCCCGTCTCCGGCCCCGCCCAACTCGTTGCAGGCCTCTGGCACTCTTACGGCCCCAGCCTCCTCGCATCGGGTGCAGCCATCCTCTCGCAGGGTGCAGCCGCCTCGGTATCCGCCACCGATACGGCCTGGCGGACGCCTGCTGGCTCACAGATCCACCTGGACCCCTCCCAGCCTACACGTGACCGCAAGCGCCAGCCCAAACCGGTGCCGGTGCCTGCCGCCTCTGGTTCTTTTGAAGCGTCTTCGCGCAACTCTTCTGATTCTGAGCTGCGCGCGCGGACGGGGCGGTTCGAGGAAGTGGAGGAGCCGAGTGATGCGGAGGGATATGAAGCGGATGCGGGTGGGAAGGGATCGGGGACCGAACGCGGCACGGGGCCGGCCAGCTGGTTTGGTTGGGGCTCGTCTGGTGCGAGGGAGAAATCTAACTAGGTTCTTTTTCCCCTCTTTTTTTCAACTTTTTAATCATCAAGGACGATCATACATCATCTGCGCGCTGTTGATTTTACTAGGCTGCCAGAGGATGACCGGTATTTAGAATGTATTTGACCAGGGCCAAAGTGCTGAATGATACAGGTTTTTAAAAGCCACATTTTCCGAATCAATGGGTGCATCAAGTTTGAGAACGGTGGAGGAAGTACTGTGTGACACTTATTACAACCTCTTCCTCGAGGCTATTGTATGTTCCACTGGTATTGGTCCAGCATCCACCCCAGAGACAGAGACATACCAAACCTATCCAAACCACCCCCTACCACCGTGTTGAAAGTGCATCTCGTATATCAGCGGCGATTTCCTCGAGTCGCTTTTAGTAATGCATTTGGCAACCAATGCAGCCATTACATTTATCACATTCATCAAAGACAGATACGAGAGTGGCGTCTTTAAATTCCAGATTCGACAACGTCCTTGAAGGGAGTGACGGAGTTAGTCCAGAGTCTAGAGGACTCATACGAGTCCCCGATCAAACGTGATCTCCGCAACCTCTGATGAAACCTTCCAGTACCATCGCCGGCCTGATGCTGCGCCCCCTCCCAGTCGCATACGGCTAGCTCTTGATTTCGTTACCAAGTTATCATTATCCCAAAAAGCGACAGTCAATGGATATAAACCGAAGGGTCCTCTGCTAAACAAAAAGGACGGGTCAATTCGCAGCTTATAACTATTGCATTCGTCCTTTCTGGATCGCTGTTGGAGTCAGTCAACGACGGGAGGGTATTAAATTGGCCACATTCCAATCATTGGGCGGTCTCAGTCTGAGTTACCCCCATTCTGTCGTAATGACGGCAAACACCACCGCCGTGAGGGCTTCATTGACAGGTCAAGACAAACGCTCACGAGATGAAAACCTGGCATATCACGCGTAACATAATAAACCGAAAAAAATTGAGAACAATGAGATATTCGGAAGTGGCAAACAGTCTCAACTTCAGGCAGTGACGAGGAATGGGGGGCTCACAGCGTTATCCGCTTTACCAAGGAAATCCACTCATGATAAATGTCAGGTGGCATAATGGCAGTTGTGTGGGACACGTAGACTCACTTTCTAACACGAAAAGACGGGGAACGTCGAGATCCCCGGGGGCGTTGGCGAGAAATCCACCTCGTGAAGCCGGAATATCTTCACCCAAGTTTCGCCCTATGAGCTTGCTCAATGGCAATACTGAGTGATCAAGCGAGAGACGTACTGTAGATATCGCCATTGTCATCTTGCCACATGATATTCAGATTACCAATGAGGTCGAGAGCATCCCAATTGGCCCTCCTGTAGAACAGGAGATATATCTAAGGATGTGCGCCATACTAGAACGCACCACGGTCACATACCATATGGTATTATAGAGTTTTCCACGTTTCCAAGTTTCGTTGCGATCCCCATTGGGGTGTTCAAATAAGATTTTGGAAGACTGTGTCTGAAGCGGTACTACGGCCACGAGGGAAAGCAGTGCAATCAAATACCTGAATGCCATGGTAGAGTCAAAAGGTTGAAGGTACTGAAAGCATGAACAGACTGCCATGCACAACAAGTTGAAACGCAGAGGTCCGATTTTCATGACACACCTGTTTCATACGCCCCAGACTGGTGAGCAGCCTAGCAAGTGTGCAAGCGCTGTCATTTCGGGCTGTTCGCTCTGTGAGATGGAGAGAGGGAGACGTGGCGGCAGCCCAACTGGCCAGTGACCGGAGTCACTTTTGTGGGCCGCAGGAGTGTGCGGTGTGCATGGCACGTTCCAGGTCGCATACTATATAAATTTTAGTACTACAGTACATAGACTGTCCATGATGGTCATGGCAGTTTTGCATCCGGGGTCAAACATTTGCGCGAACATATTGTTTGTAGCTTATGTAATGATCCGTTCATACTAGACGTTGCAGTGACTGCACAAGATTTTCATCGGGGATTTGTATCCTAAAGTTTTGAAGCCTTGCCGAACCCAGGCTGATCCACAAGTGAACATTTGTGAAAAACGTCCACCCTCCTATCCTAGACTGGCACCTATATTTATAACAGCCATTGCACCAAGTCCTACTCGGTTCAAGCAACAGTTTCTGTTTACCAATGCTAGTACCCTCTTTCTTGGTTTTTGGTCATTTCGGCTGACAATGGGTGAAGGGGCATGATGGGAAAGCAGCACAGTGAAGTCTGAGGTAGGTGAGACGAGATGGTGGTGAAACAAGAATGGAGCGGTGTCTGGGAGACACCAGTAAGGATAGGTGGGGCATAGCACGGCGGTCATGTCGCTCGGCAAAAAAGAGGTATCGAATCATTGACATCCCTGTTTTACTAGCTCGCCCCGGTTCCCAGCAAGAGCTATAAATGTATTCGTCTCCATTCTTTCCAACCCTTTCCAACCTTTCAATGTTGCCATGATCATCTTCAAGTCCTTCATTTTCTTTCTTGCGTTCATGCCACTCTGCCAGGCGATTATTTTCGGAGGTGTTGTTATAGTAAATATTAAGGAATCCGAAACAATCAAAAGGGGAGATTGGTTTGACTTGAAGTGGTATGTGACATCACCGCGTTCTTGTCTGGTCCACCTCAAATTGGTTATTCTACAGGAGAGTCTTGGAACCAATGCTGGCTCCCTGGTTCGTTAATGTCTATTTGGTGAGCTCCGATGGGGGTGTGTCTCTCACCCGGATCACTCGGTATTGCCATTGAGCAAGCTTGTAGCGACCAACTTAGAGATGGCTATTTGGCAGCTTGGCGATATGGGTAACGTGGACCAGACTTGTCCCCTCAATATCCCCGCATGGCTCAGCTTATCAATTCGTCTATGAGTCTATTTCTCACACGAGGACCATTACCCTATTTGACTTTCTTTGCAAGTACGTATTGCGGTGGTTGGCAAGAGAAACGTTGTCTGTATGAGTGCCAGGTTCTACATGAATTAAGGTCGCGGATCAGACTACTTGCGAGTCTCTGTAACGATCACGTATGGCCGTTCCTGACGCTACCTGGAACCTCTTGTTCCTAGCCACGCGGGCACGTCACTCGTCGATTACTCCCATACGGCCATATGGTTACTAGGGCCAGCTCGGAAGTAATATGTCTGATGCATTACCAGGAGCGTAATCAAGAGGAGACTGCTGTGTTGCTACTTTATACTTCAGGTTATTGAAGTGACACCGTCCTGGCTGCACCATGGAGATTAGACTGATATGTACCCGATACATTGTTGCAATCAACCAAAACTTGAAGTTTGTCTCTAAAGACTATCCATGACATCTAGTACACTTTGTTCAAAGTTTGGGTTGCTACCCGAGTAAGATCTCCGAGCTACACCCGCAGAAGTTCGCGGCAGAACACCGTTCACTGGCGTATACAGGTATGGTGTACACGCGAGTAAGGTTCCTCGACACCGTACCCGTGCGCAGCAGTATCTGAAAGGGGTAAGAATACCATATATCATATATCATCGATGAACGGCGCGCAGTCGCTGACGTGAGATGATGTGGGCAATTTTAAGATCTAGACCCGGGATAAATTCTCATGAACTGATCGCGGATTGAGAGGTTATGAAAAACTGTGATCTCGCCGGGCAGAAATGGCGACGCTGACGACTCAAGTATGCCTTTCAGTGACTGCACGACATGGCGACCTAGTCAGCTATTGGAACTCGAGTCTTGGTGAGTCGATGGTGGGAGCAAGACCGACGCTCACTGAGGCCCGGGGCGGCGCGTTAGCTAAGGCGCGTTTAATACTTCTGAATTACCATATCCCAACCCCCAAGGGCCGAAATGACCTGAACGCTTCTTAATGCTTCCCTCTGAGTGATTCTGACTCCCCGTTCTCCGTAATATCCCCCCTCGAAATGCCACAAGCACCCAAGACGAATGTTACCCGCCAGGACACTAAGGAGACCCAGAAAGCGATCGACAAGGAGCAGAAGCGAAACCGAGGTGTGATGTCTTGCGCGGAATGCCGGCGGTTTGTTTTCAACGCTTGTCGTTTTATCGTGTTGCTTTTGTTATAACTTTCGGACGCCATCACGCAGACTCAAATTAAAATGCGACAAGACGGTTCCCTGTTCGTCATGCAAACGTCGTGGATGTTCAGCCATATGTCCAAACGGTATGCACGCAAAGTTTTGAAAGATCACGACCGAATAACGTTGACATTCCGACAACGTCATAATTAGGCAAACTGACCACTGGCCAGGGTACTCGGTAGGTGCTCAGTTTAAGAATCCCAGTGGTATTGCATTTTCGGACGCCGCTCCCCTCCAGCTTCGTGCTCGCTGATACGGAGAAGCTGCATGAGAAAATACTACTCATGAGTGATCGCATCCGGCAACTCGAGGATGCCCTTGTTGTCTTGCAATCCACTGTCGCACCGAGCGAGGCCCATCCTATGTTGCGTCGGGACCTTCTCGAGGTCAAGTCGATTATCGATTTGCATGTCGCCATCGACGACGAAAGGAATGGGATGGCCTCCGAGTCTCGTGCCAACGACGACTCTCAGTACATCGAAGCTTTTGGGACACTGGCGGTGCGGGACGATGGTGCTGCGACTTTTTATGGTCGAACCGCCGGCTCAGAAGTGAGTGATGCTCGTACATTTCATGCTCCCAGTCGTTGACCATTATTATCAAGAGTCTGTTGATTGTAAGTTGACAAGTATCGGTGCTGGCTCTCGCACTCACTCGTTCCGTTATAAGGGTGAGTCAGCAGAGGCTGCGGGCTTTCCATGTCCGCCTACGAGTCAGGGTCCAAATACAAGCGATCTTCCTGGCCCTGTCAAGCAACTATCCAAGACGTTCCCTCTTGCCCCCGTCTTCTCCGATGCCGTCGATCTCAATTATCTCGTTCAAAATCACCTGCCGCCTTGGCATCGGGCGCGCCAATTATGCGAGCTTTACTTGTCTCAGGCACCTTGGTTTTTCGGTGCAGTCACTAAAAAGCAACTTTTGGAAGAATGTCTCCCGCTTTGGTATAGCGAAGCTTCGGACCTCGTGCCCCCGGGCTCTGTGGCCCCTTCAGCGCAAGCAAGTCCTCCTGGCGGGTCGACAGAAACGCAAGGAAAGACTTCCCATGAACTAGCGCTGCTGTTCGTTATCTTTTGCTTTGGCGCTCTCACTGACAACTCGCTCCCTCCCGCGCCTGATAACGACGAGGCGAATATGTATTGCCACTTGGCGCGCGCTGCATTGAACCTGGAGCCAGTACTGGATCGACCACCGTCTGTAACGACCATCCAGACCTTGGCACTACTTGCGATTTACCAAGGACTAGTTAGCGGCGAGAACAGCATTGAGTGTACCTGGGGTATATTCGGACTTGCGACCAAGCTGGCACAAAGTGTAGGTCTTCCCGTATTGGTCTAATTGTTTTTCGTTCAAAGCCACATGCATGCAGATCGGACTTCGTGGGTTTCTCTGACCATGTCTGGTATCCCGCGCTCACAGATAGGTAGATCGCGATTGTGCTCGCTGGCAGTTGTCACCCTCAGAGGTCCAGAAACGTCGCGCTCTGTTTTGGGAGTTATTTATCACGGACGGGTGGCAAGTACGTTACGTTTGACTTTGTAACTCCCCCTTCATTCATTGAGATTTTTTCAGAGCCTTGCGACCGGGCGCTTAGCCACGTTCTATCTCCCATTCGTCGACTGCGAGCTTCCCAATGACCCTGATTCCACGATTGACGATGATGGTTCTCTCCTTCCCAGTTGTAAGTGGTATCTGCTATCGTATTGAATAGTTTACGTTGAAAGGCTGGCCCTATTAGTCCCCGCATGGAAAGCACGATTCGGCTACGAGTGCGTCTCTGCGGTCATTCAGAATGGACAGACCGCAAAAGTTCCCAAGTACTCTGCGATCATTGAACTTGACCGTAAGGTGCGAGATATGGAACTGCCCAAGTATGCACAACGACCTCCTCTTCTGGGTGCTGGCCTCGCGGAAGCAATGAAACACTACATGCCGTTGAACTATCGCAATTTTAGTCAGTCGCTTGTCGTTGTGTGTTCCTGATGCGGCCGCTTTCTGACCGAAAACGATCTAGTCCTTGTATACATTCATCGATGCTTCTTCGCGGAGGCCGTGTCCAATAACCCTACTGACCCCATGCAGAGCCAATTTGCGCCGTCGTTTTTGGCTGGCTACCGTAGCGCTTGTGAAATACTTGGCAATCTACGCATTCAATTCGACCTTTTCCCGGCGCAAATGGCGCGTTTCTGGGTGCTGTGGACGCACGCATTCTCGAGTTCTGTGGGTATTTCCTACCTCAGCGTGAGTGGAGCGACGGTGACCCATGCGGCTGGTATCAGGTGATGCTGGCTTCTATTGTAACGCATGCGTCGGGTACTGGAATGCGATCGAAGACGACTGGCGCTGCCATGGCGGAGCTGCGCAGAGTAAGTTCAGAGCCCATTTTCTGTATTTAACCTGAATATGTCCAGGCGGTCAACCTCTTTATAGAGGCCTCGGAATACGGTGGTCGTGCAGTAAAGTTTTTGGTATGCTCTGTCGAAACACTCAAGACTCACGCTGACGATACTCGTGTCCAGCCCATTCTCCGACGACTGTTGCAAAAAGCAGAGCGAGCATACGACACCGCGCAACCTTCGGTCGTCCGTGACGGCGACATCTTCTCAACTTCGACAGAGCCGAAGCCGAAAGACGAGCTGTCCATCTTTAGTGGCCGCATCAACACGGTCGCGACGAAATCCTTACCCTCAAACACTACCACGACCATGGCGCCTGTTCAGAGCGCCAGCGCCGAGTCCCCCAGTCCGCGCGGTGTCGCAGGCTACCCGAGTCAGCCTTCGTTGTCAAGCTTTACGACCTTGCACCCGACGCTCCGTGATCAATGGGCCAAATTTGAGGGCGATCTCAACACACAGCTGATGAATGCCCAGTGGGACGAGTCCTACACCGATGCGGATACGCACATGGCGTCTGTCGAAAGGTATGAGGCGCCCCATCACGAACCACAGCCAACGCAACACGCACTCGAGCAGCCTCGGCTCTATCCACTCACGATACCCACCCCAGATTCGCAGTCGAGCGCACTGTATACAGACGCTGCGTCGGCTGCGCCGAGTTATGGATCGAACGGAGAGCCCGAGGGTGTTCGGTACCACAGCGTATCGCCACCACAAGCGTCTTTACGACCCCCCCACCCGCACTATCCACCCGCGCACGGGTATTACCGACCTGAAGTCCTCCAATCTGCATCGTCCCAGAGTTCATCGCAATCGCAATCGCAGGCGTATCCGTACCCTCCCGCGGACCTCCGCTACGACGCGTACCACCCCCCGTCTTCCTATACGCACCCACACCAGCCCCGAGACGGGCGAGGGCAGGGGTATTATCGTACGTCACAAGCACATCGGGAAGATTATCCTCTCCCGCACGTTCATCGACTGCAGCACACTGCTAGCACCTCGACGTCGGCATCCGATGCGTCCCCGCCGCCATACGCGTTCGGGCCTGGGCCCACGTCCGCGTCTGTGCCACGGCCCCGGCACTGGGACGCGGGGGAGGATTATCACCGACAAAGCGCCACGTATGCGGCGGTGTCGTACGTTCAGCCGTCGTATTCGCAGTACGACAGCTACGGTGACTATAGCTGTCCTACCGGCGGGGTGGCTGGGGAACCGCGTCTGCAGCAGCAGCAACAGCTCCATTTACAGGAGACGTGGCAGTCGTTTGGGGTCTACGTCGGCTCGCCCAGATCTACTTCTTGAATGCTCTACGTTTTGTATATCGCCCGCTTTCGCTTTTCAACAATGCGTTCGCCGTCGTGTGTTACATATTTGCTCTTCTGTTGAATTATATAGCGCTACATTCTCCAGACACAAAGGATCCCGTCTACGCATACACAAAACGGAATTATAATGCTATGGTTATGTGTATTTCACCCTCGATGATGACCTTAACATCATCATTCCCAGTTCTAGAAATAGCATCGAGTATGGAGTTACAGCCCCTTGCACAACATCTTGTTTCTCGCTACTTGTGTGCGGCACAGTTCGAGCTCTGTCGGCACGGCAAGAATCGCTGCGAGTAAGATACCAGACGAATCCGAGAATCCCAGCGACCCAATCTTGAACTCGAGTTCCTGCCTCGCGCGTTCCACATCGAACACCGTTGATGGGTCGGGTCGTTCTTGGTTGATCCGGTAAAACACATTGACGCTGCGCAGTCGTTAGCTTGTGTATCCATACGTACTCAGAGAAGACACTTGCTAGGCGAGGCCGCCACAGATACCCTCGATGCTGATAAGGAGAAAGACGAAAAAGATGCTGCTGGCGGGATGATCCTCAGCAAAGATCCCGACAGCCGATTCGTACACCAGGGTCACAAGGATCACGAACTGGGCAATGGCCGGAAGAGAGAGAACCTTCTCAGGCAGAGGGGGCATACCAATCGATATCGACGAACGCGAGATAAAGACCGTGGACTGGTATACGAGCTGCGAATGGGGAAAATATCACGGGTAAGACGCAGTTTCTGATGAATATAGGCACGTGCGTCCGTACCTGCCATAGTGGGTAGTAATCTCTAATAGAGTGGATAATCTTGCTCAGGAAACCGTCACGTTCTGGTGACGGCACTGGGTAGAGTAAAGTCGGTGCGACTCCCTGTGTTGAAAGAGTTTAGCGGGCGGAACAGGGCTGGTCGATGATATTTACCTGGTTGATGGTGTACTCAAACTACAAGGGAGTCAGCAACAGAACCGTCGATAGAACATCAACTTACAGTATACACCAAGACTAGACGGGGGAAAGTGAGGTCCTTTCATATAATAGTATCACGAAACACTTACAAAGCGGGATCATATATTTGGCTATCATTGGCTTTACTAGCCGCCACTTATCCCCGGCAGTCAAGAAAACAGGTACTTTGGGAGGCTGACCGAGTAGGGTATCACCTTCCGCGACACCTACTGCACGGATATCAGGGTCTTCTTCGGGCAAAGGAGTGTAAGCCGGAGGGGGCGAGTCCGTAAATGCGGCCGGACGAGGAAGTAAGAGGAGATATACCAGTGGTAAGATAACGGGAAGTATCTGACGAAGCGAGTGTTGAAGATGGCCAAAGGAGACGATAGCGGTGTACCTACCGAGGAAACACCTACACCTAGCTGCACGCCGAGTCCCCTGACTTCCCACCACATGAAGGCACCCACAAGCCCAGCAGCGCCAGTACCTGAGGCAAAGTAGCTGGTCCAAGGTCCGTTTGAATGCCGATTTCTAGATATAAATAGATATACTGACCCAACGCTTTGTCCTCCCACTGAGAGATTGTACGTAGTTGATAATTGCAGGAACGTCAATTCGCCCAAACCTACCAAACATGAGGTTGCGTTCAAATGGCGATGGGAAAATGAAAAGTACCAGAAGAGAACGAAGCCAGGGAGATTCCCAAGAGCCTCGGATATAGACCATCATACAGGGCAACGACCTGGGAATAGTGAGGTCACGCCACCACTCGTGTGATGACCGACTCACCAGCATGCCAACGAAGCTCAATGATGCACATCCTATGATGCGCCGAGTGTATCGTATCTTTCCTTTGAGGAAGTACGGCCATCCAAGCTTTGCTATCAGTGCAGGGAAAATGTTGCAAAAAGCGATGATCCCCTTAGGTGTGGACGGAGGCACTAGATCGAGTGCAGCGGAGAGAATGATGACATATAATACTGGAACCAAGTCAGTGCCAGCTCTCCACACATGGTTAAGGGGATAATCACCATTGTTGATAAGCCCAAAGAGAAAGAAGGAGACACCGAGCTGTAGGAGTTTCTTCTTCCAGCCTGTAGCGCGGACGATGAGCACAAAGTTGACAATGAACAAAAGAAAACAACAAATGAGTGCTCATGTGCGTCACGCACGATTAGCGATGATGGGACTCGGGGGTAGCCCTGGACAACATCAACACCGACGGATCAGCAGGAGCGGAGGCTTACCTTGTGGTTTATCGTCTTCTAGGATTTCTGCCTGGCCTCGAATTCGTACTAAAGGCATGTCTGGGTCAACGTTGTCGGTAGTCAACTCCTGTAATTCGATACAGTCTAAAGGTGCTCCAGCAGTAGCACGGTGAGTCATTTATAAATCAGAATTCGGCGAAAACGTGCCGGGATACCAGTATTTCAAAACACCCCTTTCAGGGGGGGTCCTATTTCCACATATGGTTTACACAGTGCTAGTATCTATCCCCGCAAAACAGTTAAACAGCTCTCCAATACGTCCATGGCCACGTCCACCTCGTCCTTTTGTACATTCAGGGATGGAACAAGCCGCACGGCGTCTTTCCCAGCGGTCAACATGAGGACACCACGCTCCCGCGCGAGCTGCACAACCTGACCGGGGTGCGCCTCATGATTGAACCCCACTCCTCGGAGCAGCCCACGACCCCGGATCTTGTTCTGGATAAGATCCGGGAACCACTGAGCCAAGCGTCCTAGCCGACCATCCAGATAGCCACAGATCTCGTCAACGTGGTGCATTGACGTCGAGGCTCCAAGGCGGCTCAAGACGTGGTGGCCGACTGCACAGGCCAAGGGTGACCCTCCAAATGTGGTTCCATGCGTGCCTAGAAATGCTGTAAGCTTCGCGGAGGCTGTCAGACATGTTGTGCCTCACCTGCCGTCATGGTGGATGCAATCGAGTCGCGCAACAGAACAGCACCAATGGGGTACCCATTTGCCAAAGGCTTTGCCATCGTGACAATATCTGGGTGGCAGTCTGCGGGAAGGGGCGAGTGCGCCCACAACGATCCAGTCCTAAATAGACCACACTGGAGAGCAGGACATGTTATGAGAGACATCTCGCGTCCGACAACACAACCTCACCTGTATCTCGTCATAGATCAACACAGCCCCAGTCTCGTCACTCCGTTTCCGTAGTGCTCTCAGCCAAGTTTCCTCCGCAGCAGTGACACCCCCCTCGCCTTGAACGGGCTCAACGATGACTACACACGTATCGTCCGTGATCAACTCAGAGAGACCCTCATGGTCATTGAGCTTGCCAACATCGACATTAGGTATCAACGGCCGGAACGGCGCTTGGTATTTTTCCGTCGACGTGACGCTCAACGCGCCCATACTACGACCGTGGAACGAATTTTCAAAACACACGATGCGCGTCTTGGTGCACCCCGGGTCATCCGGTTTGCCGCTCGTTGCAGCAGCCCAACGGTCCTTGCCGACTTTGCGTGCAATCTTGAGCGCGCCTTCGTTGGCCTCGGTGCCCGTGTTGGCAAAAAAGACTTTGGCACCCGTCGTGGAAGGGGAGGACCCGGTTGGGAAGCCGAGGCCACCGTGTTGTTGTGTGAGGGTCACGATCAGCTCTGCAAGTTTTGGCGCCCATTGGTTGTGATACACGTTTGAAGCGTGAAGCAATGTCGAGGCTTGCTCTCGCAAAACCTGCGCCCGAGTGTTTTTGAGAACTCGAAAAAGAAAAAGAGACGAAGGTACTCGCCTCTGCGACACCGGGGTCAGCATGACCCAGTGCGTTCACTGCAATGCCTGCACTAAAATCGAGGAACTTGCGGTCCTCGGTATCCCATACCCAACTTCCACGACCATGAGAGAGCACGAACGGCGGTCTCGCGTATACGCCAAGGATGTATTGCTCTCCGAGAGCGAGGGTGCTAGACGTAACAGCAGCTTTTGGGGTAGCAGATAGGTCGTGGGTGGCCTTGATATACTGGGTGCTAGGCTGAAGGACGAAAGTGAGTGGGAGATCAATGATGGCCTATTTTGACTCGTACTTCAGATGCAGCGTTTGACGCAAATCGAGTTCGTATCACAGCCCTCCAGGTCAACACCCTCGAGCTCGCGGCCAAGACAGGTTTTTGAAGACGACAGAGGCTCATAGCTGGTCCCACTAGAATTTGGGGAACGAAATCAAGGGGAACCGAGTTTTATGTACGGTAGGAGATCGTCACAGCGGCCCACAGGAACCAAACGAGCTGCTGTGCGCCCAAGCAATTCAGTAATCACGTCAAATGTAAGCACTACCAGCAGAATTCGCTCAGTTGTATGTAAAACGCGACAGGTCTGATGAAACAGTATTGAGAGAGAAAGTTGGACAAGGGCTAAACGTTCTCGATGCACGCACACGGTGCAAGGACATGGAGAATCGATTAATCACCGGCGCCACGCAGTAGATACAACAACAGAATGGAATAACGTCCAATGGTAGGCTAGATCACAGCAGGGCTCACTTTTTGCGTAATAATCGCAACGTCAACTCCTCTTCATCTTCGATATCGCGAGGCCCCGCAGTATGCCTAGTGGAGGATGCCTTGGTCCGTTTAGGCAGAGGCCGCAAATCCTCCTCCTCCTCCTCCTCCTCCTCCTCCTCTGACAGTAGGTCGAAATCAGGGGTGACATACCCATCCTCTCGATCATCCGACAACGCAACCACGGCATGTCCCTTACCCTGTGCCCCCTCACAGTCCGTCTCCACCAAGGCGTGAGTTTGCGATCGAACAACCAGGCGACAATGCACTCACCCCACGTTCGCGTTCTTTGCGTTTGCGCTTCTTTTCTTTCTTCTTTCCTTTCGCTTCCTGCTTGTCGATGACATCTGCACTCTTCAGCTTTCCCTTTTCGCCTTCCACAAACGCTCGGCCGGCTTGTTTGACAGCATCCACGCCATGTTTGTAAAACTCGTCTGGATGGACCATCTCGTACACCTCGTGTGGGTTGCCGTCGTCATCAAAGACCAGCTTGTGGCCTAGTTGGCCATACTTGGCCACCACCCGCTTCGTTCGCGACAGCCTGAGCTTGCGGTTCGAGAGGTTCTCCACGTCAGGATCGAACTCGTCAGCTACAGGCTCGAGATCATGGTCGGCACGCTTGAGAGTGATAAAGTCCTCCTCTTCGTTCCCCGAATCCCCGTGATCGACGAGTTTCGAGTAGTGTTCAGAAAAGATATTTTGATTTTTGCGCTCAAACATGCGATCGTACTTTGTTCGCACCGCGCTCTGCGATAGCTGGGGTTGAGCACACGATCGTAATACAGAAAAGAGACAAACCTTGGCGGGTTTAGATCCCCCCGCTGAGGCTGTTGCGTGATCTCGCTCAGGCGATTCTTCCTTCTCGCCCTCCGATTCCTCGCCACTTTCCGATGCCACCGATGCCTCTCCACTCTCATCCTCTGATGATGATGCATGACCCATCTTATCAGACTCGATTTGTGCTTGAAGCGCAGCCACAGTCCTAGATACATTCTTTTGCTTCTTCGCGTGCTCCCGACTCAGAAACTTGATCTTGGGTGCACCAGGCAGCCCAAGCGATTCCGCAAACTCGTCGACAGGTAGCTCATTGAGCTTGAATATAGACTTGTCCTTGTGCAGGTATACGGATCGCACATAAGATACAAACGCCTACCGGGACAGATGGATCCGTCAGCCTCCCACAGCGGCTTTCACACGTAAGAATGTGAGACCCACACGCTGACCGAGGTACTTGATCTCAGGATCCTTGAATGCGAGATTTTGAAGCTGGTTTTGGATACTCTGGGTCTTGCTTGGACGTATCTTGATGTTGTCGATTTGGATGCCTTTCTTCTCGAGCGCAGCGAGCATACCTTGCTCTTCGCTGGGAATGAGAAGCAAGAGCCCCTTTCCCGCACTGTCATATCGCGCCGTCCGACCAACACGGTGGATGTACGTCTCCGCGTCCTCCGGCGCGTCTACCTGCACGACCCAATCCACCGACGGAAAGTCCAACCCACGTGCGGCAATATCCGTCGCAAACAGGACAGCGTGTTGAGACGACGCGAAACGACCGTACATGGTCAGTCTCGCAGACTGCTTCTGTTTCCCATGTAAATGGAGTAACGGTATCCCAGGCTGCATCTTGCAAAACGCTTCGAACACAAAACGGACTTGTTTCCCGCTCGAAAGAAAGACGAGGATTTTAGAGTGGAGATGGGTCTTGATAAACGACCAGAGAATGTCGAGCTTGCGGTGGAGCTCGCATACGCTGTAGTGTTGGGAGAGGTTCGCGGGCGTTGCTGTTGCGCCTCCAGCTTCTTGCACACCAATGTGGACGGGATCTTTGAGACTGAGACGGGCCAACTGCGCGACGGATTGTGTTTGTGTGGCCGAAAAGAGCAGTGTTTGACGGGATTTCGGGAGGTGGGAGAGGAGCGCTGACAATGTTTTGGCAAAGCCCATGTCGAGGATGCGATCCGCCTCGTCGAGAACTGGTGAAAAAATGGGTTCTGCTCACATCGAGATCGACGTCAGACTACCCACCAAGCATCTGCAAGTTATCCGACTCGAACCCATAAGTTTGGTCCATATGCTGCAACAGTCGACCTGGCGTCGCGACGAGGATATTCATCCGGGACAACCGCTCCCGTTCGTCTTTGAGGTTCTTCCCACCGATCACGAGTCCTGCAGAAAAGCCGTGATAACAGCCTACGGAACGCAGCACCTCGAATATTTGTACGGCCTTGGCCCGCGTCACAACCCTCCACCAAGGTTTAGATCCAATCACGTACCAGTTCGCGCGTCGGTGATATGATCAATGCACCAAGTCCGTCCTGAGGTCCCCATTTCCGACGATAAAGTATCTCGAGCGTAGGGATGAGAAACGCGAGGGTTTTCCCACTTCCTGTCCGTGCGGCGCCTAGGACGTCTTTTCCCTTGAGCGATACTGGTATACTCGAGGCTTGTATGTCCGTCATGTCGACGAAAAAGCATTTTTTGAGACCTAAGCTGGCGTTGAGCGATGGACTTCGCGGTGACAAAAGGTACTGGCCTACCGCGTCTGGTAAGGTGGGAGATCGGGAGATCGGTAAACGCTTTCAGGTCTTCCGGAGGCTCCTAGAAGAATCTCGGTCTCGTCTCAAACCGGAGTTGAGCCATCTGCTTTGCTCACGAATTCCATGGCAAGTTGTTCCAGTGATTGGAGCTGCTCTCTTGCATTGATTTTCTTGACTTGGGTTGCATGAAGTGGTTTTCGCGACTTCTTGTGTCTGCGCCGAACCGATGCAGTGGATGGTCCTGCCTTTGAGATCATCCTGGAACGGGTGCCAGTGACACTGTGTGGCACCGCCACACAACTAATAACGTTTTAGGCACTGCGGTGCTGTACTACTTGAACGTGTTTCCAGTACAACTGTAAGTTCATCATAGTCAAGAATCTTGCTTTTAAAACTTTCTTTTCCATGTAAGATGGTGTATGTCACTGTACAGCATAATACAGAATGATGCAACAACCAAGGACTTGGCCGGCGGCTGGCAAGTCCTTGGACAGTCCCAGTTTCCAAAGGCAGAGGACTCCGGGTGCTAACATGGGCATTTTTAGAACAAGGATAGACTCCAACTGACGAAGTCCTGCTTGGTGGGTAAGTTGGATCTAGTACACGACTAATTCTCACATTACTTTCAACAGGTGTAGCCGCTGGGCACGTGAGCGGTGCCTGGCGGTGCGATAACGTATGTACTTATCAGCTCACGCTTGGGCGCGTTCAGATCGGCGCTCGTAACGCCGTTCAACGATTCCCGTGTTTTATAAACCCATCCGTTTGAGCGGGGTGGCTCACCCTGGTCGCTTCTTTCTGTCTTTCTCACTTCTGACCGTCTCCCAGCTCACATCCATCAAACCCATGTCCGAGTCAGCTCGGAAATCTTCCCTCTTGGCCGTTCAGCAGAATAACTACGGGTCTCGTATGTTCGTTTCTACTCGTTTTGATCAGTCTCATAGGCTATTCACAGTCGCTATGGTTGTTGCTGTTGGATATGATTACAGTAAGCTATACTCGAGCTCTGCCCAATCGTGAATACGAACTTATCCATCGCCAGTTCTCGTCTTTCCGAAAGAGGTACAACTTCCTCTCTGACATGCGCGGCAAGGTTTATCTGATCCGTGTCAACGAAGATAGAATATATTTGGGTCAGTGGACAGTCTTCTGACGTTGACACATTACTGATAAGACGGTAGTGCAAGCCGTGGACCAGGGTGTCAACCCTGTTCATTCTTGTGTGTCCAAGTTCCAGGTTCACTGGTACATTCTCAAGCGAGACTTTTAATAGGTTCGCTATGTTGGGCTATACACTTTGGTGTGAGCTTGGGGCTATTATAACACACATACTGAATGCTGACCTCGAGCATCCACCAGGATGAGTGCCCTCTGTAAGTTTGAACACTGAATATCGACTTTGATCCAAGCTTGACCGAAATGAAAGTCGGAAGTACTTTCATGCATAGCCTTCCAAAGGTACGTTTCATCAGACATCAATTTCATATGAATTTCGAGTGATAACTCCCCGGTATCCTTGCAGACGTGCGTATTCAGTCTACCTTCATTCTCATTTATTCGAGACAGTTCTGGTATCTATCGAACAGCTGTAAGCCGTCTTAAAGCCTCCACAGTCCAATCCATTCACCAGCACTTTAAGGCGAAATATTCAGAGAAATTGAGAGATGGACATTCCTTCTTTTTCTCGGTGCGGCTGATTGTGAGTGGTTGGATACCAAATCTGGAAATGAAATCGACCATAGCATTTCAGTTATAATGATCCTGCGTGTATGGGTGATGTACGGTCGATCAAGGATAATCCTTGGCATACTTCTTCTCTTGTTCTCTATCGAGGTGATCTCCATGGTGATAGAAGCCGCTGTCTACCTCAATCCGAAGAATGATCACTGTACGTAGACACTCATCCGATGTATGAATGCTAACTGACCAATGGCTAGATCTCACTATACTGGAATACTCATTTTGCTTGGAGCGATATGCCTGGCCTATATATGCGGAAGTGACTGACAGTTTGCAAATGGCTTTTGCTACGGTGTTGTGCATGTTTGCACTCGTTGGTTTTGTCAGGCAATCGGCTCGAATGTGCCATGTGACAAAACAGTGGCAACTCAACCGATACCTCAATTTGCTCGCACAGCAGGGTGTGCTCTACTACTTTGCGTACGTCCCTGTCCTCCTCATTTCTTTTTCTCCACCGATAACTAAACTCACTGAGAATCGTATTCTGATGGAGCTTACGATGGCTTTCTATTACAGCACCCTTTTACTCAACCTCATCGACATACTATTTGTCACGGGAAAGATCCCAGACACCGGTTGGCACTTCATATTAGCAATTCTAGTGGAACAAGTGCCTGCGTACACTCTCATCCCTCGATTCATCATCACCATACGGGAGATGCATGCGCGTGACGTGCAAGGCAGACATGGTGGTGGGATCGACACTGGGTTTGGTTTACACACGATATCCAGCTGCGACGGCACCGCCGGAGGGCCGATGGTGTTCATTGCTGATGTGCAAAATGGGAACGCGGGGAATGTCATGGCGAATCATGAGCAGAACATGGAGTGGGAAGACATCGAGTTGGTTCTGAAGGAGCCTGGGGCTGAATCGGCTTAGTCTCTGGCGGGGAAGACGGATTTTAGTCTTGTGTATTCTAGCGCCCGCACTAGCAAGCCTCGGAGGCGATTGTACTTTAGAAAGGAAGTTTCTTGAACATGTCAGCGATTCATCGAGTTGACTGACCCCTTCCTCACTGGCAATGACGGGGTGTACATGTTCGTCACGTAGTGTCAAAATAGACTCGGTAGTCAATATGCTGTGGGTAGTCATTTTGGGTTTTACTCAGAGTACAGTGCATGACAATCGACCCTTAGGTGATCAGTCGTGCTAAGCTAGTCAAATGTTTGCAAAGCGTACGCATCATGATAGTTGGTCGAAATCAGTGTGGATTTCAACGCGAAATAGTGTTCTACAGAGATAAGAGAGCTGGTAATGCTGACACACTAATGTCTAACTCCGATATGTTCACCAGAACCCAAGGAACTACACCACCCACGTCATGAACCTCGCCCGGGTCCCACTTTCGGCCTAAAAGCCACCACGATTGTTGAATTAACGGCACCCTCACCCTTGACAGTCAACCATCTTCCCAGCCGGTGCTCCTGCCCCAATCCGGCGACCATCAATATCGCCTCCACACCCGTTACTTTAACCGTCGTCGACTTTCCATTGGTGCTCCTAATATTTTCTGAGGGGTCGGGATCCGGTGTACCGGCCCACGAGACACTGTCCAAGAAACCTTTGGGAGCAGGCAGGAGCTGGAGGGAATTGACAACACCTGGTGCCGTGACAGTCCCGATAAGAGAAAAGGATCTCAACTTTGCCTCAAACTTCCATATTCGTATGGCACCGTCCCACGATCCTAGGTAGAACGATAGTTGATCACAACTTTTGGTAGTACTAAAAACTTGGGAGTGGCTTACCTGAGGCAAAGACGTCAGAGTATCGTAGACATGCTATTGACGTGATCCATCGTGGTGTCTTGAGTGTACCTTCGGTAGACGACTCGACTTCATGTAGACCATGACACAGTGCTTGTGTGAACACAGGTTTCTTTTTTTGAGTGTTCCAAAGACATATCGAACTACGACGGAATTATCAACTCTGCCTCCAAGTAGAGCCGGTAAGAAAACATACCCTGTGTCGCCGCCACTCACGAAGGTTGTTTCATCGACCATAGCGACACACTCAATACTGCCCTCCACGAACCTTTTCTGCCCCGTCGAACTCTTACCTCTCTTCCCTTCACCTTCTTCGTCGCTTGCATGCCCTTCGAAAGCGCCTCCTTCCAGCAGTTCGCGAAGTGCACTTTTCCCACCGCCACGAAATACAAGCTGGCTTTCCTCGGGAATTTTCCAGTATCGTAACGTTCGATCTCGAGCGCCTGCAGTGACGGCCGTCTCACCACGAAGAGCGTCCAGTGCGACAACGGTATCTTGATGGCCGAAGAGTGTTTCGACATATCCAAGGATGGAGAGGTCGAAAATTTTGACTGTGCGGTCAAAGGAACCACTATAAAGCTGTAGGGTACCCTTGCGGAAGGTGAGGCTCTGGTAACGAAAGCACAGTTTCTGCAATCTAGTAGTGTTAACGGAAAGAATGCTGATTACTTACGGATATGAGATCTTTATGCCCCCCAAAGCCTTTTACCCATTTATTTTTTTCGACATCCCACACACCAACTTTTTTATCTTTCCCAGCACTGGCGAGATATTGACCATTACTGCTGACCGCCAACGCCAACACTTGGTCCGTGTGGCCTTCCACGTCAAACGGATTTGCTCTCTCCTTTCCTTTGCCTTTGGGGTCTAAACGCTGCTTAAAAAATGTAGCTGTTTTCTGACCAGTACGAAGGTCCCACTTGTTTATAGCAGCGTCTTTCGAAGCGGTGAAGAGGAACTTGCCATCCTCCGTGGCTACGGCCGACGTCACAGAAAATCGGTGACCACGACAACGAAGGCGCGAGGTAGTGGCAAAGTCGTACTAGACATGCGATAGGCATCTGAATATAATAAAACAAAGGCAACGTACAGTGTCCGCAATGAATAAATGGACTTTCCCAGAGTGCTCAAACACATCTTGGCGAAGGCGAAGCGATATAAGCTCCTTGTCCACCTCGGCAGCATCAAATTCTCCTTCAGCTACACGGACGTCACGAATACAGTGTCGCACGAGCATAATAAGA
The DNA here is from genome assembly GCA_038090095.1 of Zangia roseola. NCBI lineage: Eukaryota > Fungi > Basidiomycota > Agaricomycetes > Boletales > Boletaceae > Zangia > Zangia roseola. The sequence continues at coordinate 46,722 of JBBPMD010000025.1, forward strand.
CTCACCAAGTCCCTCAGTGACGCTCTGCAAGTAGAGTTTTGCGAGTCGGAGACGCTTTTCAGCGGGCGTCTCGTCGATGTCCTCGTCGCCGCTTGACTCCGGCTCATCGTCTGCACGAAGATCAAGATCGTCGATGGCAGCGTCCTCCTGGTCGGTCCGATCCGAGTCTAGTTCTTCGTCCTGCCGGCGTTTCTTGAGCTTGGGTGTGAGTCTTGAAACTTTGTCTTTGTGAGCATGATCGCGTTTTTTCGTGGACGTAGAAGAGGAGGCGCGCTTGCGTTTCTTGGATGCAAAGAACGCGTCGGGCATATTCAAATGCGATACAAAATTCGATCAAAAAAATCAATAAAGTATACCACGGCATTTACCGAGATCACGTGATATGTGTCTATATTAGGTAATATACCATGTGGTACTTCTTGTTCAGTAGTCGTTCGGAATGGCAAGCCGACAATATACACTCTTGCCAAAGGCGCTCATCTTCTCCCACAAGCGATCCTTGGCATCGATATCCACGATGAGCAGACTCTCCATTGACGATCTCAACCCCGCCATCCGCAACGTCCAGTATGCTGTACGTGGTGAGCTCGCCATCAAGGCAGAGCAGTACCGCGTCAAGCTACAGCAGAACCCGACAACCAGCGGTCTCCCGTTCAACCATGTTATCTCCTCGAACATTGGAAATCCCCAACAAAAGGGCCTCGATCAGCCCCCGCTCACCTTCGTCAGGCAGGTTCGTTGCCCTTGACCACTGCAAGAGGATGGCTCTCCTTACATCTTTTCTAGGTTGCCGCACTAATGGAGTACAGGGATCTCAAACGTCTTGCCCCGCATGTTTTCCCGAAGGATGTAATTGCCCGCGCAGACGAACTATGGGAAGAAATCGGCTCAATCGGTGCTTATTCCCATTCTCAAGGTGTTCCCCTCATTCGCAAGCACGTCGCAGAATTCATTCAAGGTCGGTGCTCCCCGCGCCTATTCGTTGCATTGCATTAGCTTACGGTGTCTGTATCCACGTGTTGCATCACTCGCAGCGCGGGATGGGCATCCAGCCAACCCCGGCCACATCTTCCTTACCGGCGGTGCATCTGCGGGTGTATCCCTTTTCATCTCAATGCTTATCTCCGAACCTGGAAAATCGGGTATCCTTATTCCCATCCCGCAGTACCCCCTGTACACTGCAACTCTTGCCCAATTTTCTGGAGTGCCAGTTCCCTATTACCTCGATGAGAAGAATGGATGGGGCACCTCGGCCAGCGAGATCAGGTCGCTTCTTGAGAAGACGCGCCAGGAAGGGAAAATTCAGCCAAAGGCGCTCGTGATTATCAATCCCGGTAACCCAACAGGCGCTCTCCTTGACAGGGAGACCCAAGAGGAGATCGTCGACCTTTGCGAACAATATAACCTCGTCCTCCTCGCCGACGAAGTATACCAAACGAACCTTCATCGTCGCGAGACACATCCCTTCACTTCCTTCAAGAAGGTCGTTGTCGAATCAGGAAAAGACGTCGCTCTCGTCTCCTTCCACTCCATCTCAAAGGGTGTCTTTGGTGAATGCGGTAGACGTGGTGGTTACTTTGAATGCACCAACATAGGCGAGGAAATCATCGCTAATGTGTACAAGATGGTCAGTGTCGGTCTCTGTCCTCCCGTCCAGGGACAGATTGGTGTAGAATGCATGGTTCGTCCCCCCAAGGAAGGGGAAGAAAGTTATGCGCTTTGGAAAAAAGAGACCGAGACGATTCACGAAGCCCTTGCCCAACGCACAGCCCACATGGCAGCCGCTCTAAATGCAGTGGAGGGTGTGAGCTGTGTCGACTCCCCTGGTGCTTTGTACCTATACCCTCGGATCTACCTGACTCGCAAAGCGGTCGAGGCGGCCAAGGCAGCGGGCAAAGAACCAGATGCGTTCTACGCGCTAGCGCTACTCGACGCGACGGGCATTTGTGTCGTTCCCGGTTCTGGGTTCGGACAGAGGGAAGGAGAGTATCACTACCGGTTGACATGTCTGTGCCCTGGTGTGGAGCAGTACGTGGGCAAGCTCGCCAAGTTCCACGATGATTTCATGGGGAAGTACCCTGATGTTTGATACCCTTTGTTATTTTCTGTTCTGCTATTCCTAGTACAGATACAGGTACTACAAGTCTGGTTGCATTCTGTACAATAGTCGTAGAATCACTTTGTAACATAAATCTAGAGATCCAGAGGCACAGCCACAGAGCCAAACGAAACGACCGAAACTTGTCAGATTCATTTCTCCAACAGAGGACATCCAATCAGTTCACTCACGTGGGTAACAAGAACAAGAAATTGCACGCGTTGTGCTCGGCGGGTGTTATCCTGCTACAACTGCATTACTATCTATACGTGCATCCATACCTTACCATAATCTCATTTGGCAGGCACTTAGGACGATGGGCTCCTCTAGGACTTCCTTCCCGGTAACTAATGTAAATTATAGTACACCTCGTCAAAACAAGGCAGAAAGTAGAGTACTCACAACTTCCACACACTCACTTCAAATTCGGGAGGGTCCCAAAAAGTTGAAAGTTATGTTCTCGTCAAAGCCACTGCGCCGAAGAAACAATGTCATTTCCGTTCTGAACGCGCCCTCGCCAAAAGGGCAGATGCAGGACGAACCAAGGCTGACATACAGGTTGGTGTGATCCAATACAACATGTCAAAACGTACAAGGTGGACTAGCTGCCTTTGCACCATTGTCCGCTAGCAAGTCAACGGGGTTGCACTGGGTCTGCATAGCTAGAATGGGGATGGTCTTTGCGTTGCGGAATTTCATCATGAGGATGAGTGGGGAAACGAGAGGACTTGATGAGCGAGTCGGACGAGACTGATCATGTTATATAGTGACCCGCACCCGCCAGCACGTCGACAGAAAATTAGGTACAAGACGTATATGTGCAAGAGCGCTGGGAAGTTTCCATCCACACTCGCATGCATGGGTCGAGATCTACCTGCCCACGTGCTCGCCGAGATTGCGGACGAGGAGCGGCGCGGATCAGATTGTAAGAGGCTCGAGCGAGGCGGTATACGGCCATGGTGAAGACGAAGATGGGACAGAAGTTGAAGGATGGGGAGAAGTGGCGGATGGAGGATGGCAAGGGAAAGGGTCAGGGGAGGTTCAAGTTGGGGAGGTTAGAGGAAGTGGTGAGGGAGGAGAACTTACGAAGACGGTTGGTTAGTGCGGGAGGAAGTGTGAATTGAAACCGGTGAGTTTCTCAGGTAAGTCACTGGCTCTGAACTGTACTTCGTTGACCGTCTCATCGCTGGTTGATATTGGACCGCCGATCTTTCGATGTTCTTTCCGAATGCAGTTACCAATAAATAACCAACCAAGTTGGTCCCGTGTAACTTACCGCCGCGATCTTGCCATCATTAACATATTCGTGCCCCGAAAGGGAGATCCTAAATTTATATAAATTTTGAAAATTCAAAGCTCCAGTACATCCCGAAAATATCGAATCCCCTTCGTCCGTGCTCGTTTAGCATCCCATCGTGACTCCGTTGTAGGGCCCGTCGTGGTCGTCGAGGTCACCGTCCCAGATGTAAGGTACGTCACCGACGATGCATTGCGTGCTCGGGTTGTCTTGGCCTGTTCAGTTGTCAGTGTCACTCGTCCGTCCACAACAACACCAAGAAAGAAAACTTACCGGGGCAGTTTGCCCACTCGCCGCTATCCTCGATGTGGACCTCTCCCGAGGGGTGGACGTAGCCCAAGGTCATACCAGGGCAAATCGGGATGGGGTCCTCTTCGTTGTTGATGTGCGTCAAGTACAGGTTGGCGTCGACATAGTTGGCGAAGGCTTGGTTGCCGACGCGAGGGAGGCCGTAGCAGAATGTTTGGAAGGTCGTTCCGGCAGGCAGCCAGAGAGGGAGGTACACGGAGTCGAGGAGGGTAATGGCCGCACCTACGAGACAGAGTACACGAGTGTGTGAGCTGTATGAGCTGTATGCACAACCAAGATACATTGGGGGCACTTGCCCAGAGAGTGGCCAACCAAGGTGACAGCCGTCGTGCCGTACGCTGACATGGTTTGCTCGACGGCGGCGAGGATGTCCGTTGCAGTGCTATCGTCACGCATTAACGCGTATTAAACGATGCAGAAAGACTTAAAGACGCACAGTGCCTGCTCGTCCGCGAAGCCACTATGGCATTCAATATCGGAGCTAATGCCCGGGAAGAGTGTAGAGTCTAAGTTCTCGAGGAAGAAGTCAGCATCCGTGACGAGGGACTCCCTGGTAGGCGAGAAGGTTTGAGCAAAATACACGAAAGCCTATAGGAGGCTGAATTTAGGCCTTACATCTCTGAAGGGTTCGTTCCCTGATGAGCGACGATGACGGTGTCGAAGTTGGGATCGTATCCCACGTACCCTGTGCGTTCAAAGGACGATTAAGCATCAGTAAAGATCTCCCCGCGTGCAAGTGCAAGTGAGCTTACAGTACTGAACGGAGTCACCGTCACCACCGGAGGCAACAGGCTCGAAATCAGGGTTGGCTTCGCAGTTGCCTTGATTGTACGTGGATCAGTCAGCATCACTAATCGTCAGGTTCTATGCTCAAATGAACATACTTCCGCAGTCCCATGCAATCGTCTCGGTAGGGGAGCAATACGCAGTACTCGCATACCACGTGTACGGAGTGAAGACATCGATCTGCGACGTCGTCAACGCAGTGATCGCTTGCCTCCCAGTGAGGGCAGGCGAGGCGCGAACGGCCGCAACACCGAGAAGAACAGCAGCGAGTACAGAGGACATCAGAATCGCAAACTCGCAACCTGTGATGATTCTGCTCCGTGATCGATACGAGTAGACCTTTATAGGATGTCATGAGGGTGTGTCATGTAAATAGCATCAAAGGCGACGTGTAGACGTTCAGAACGCCATGTGGTCAAGTGGTGTCGTGTACAGTGTGCACATGGCGGACGTGGCCGGTGTGGGCAAGTTTTGGCTCACTTCGAAGCCTGATTCATGTGAGAAAGGCGTTGGATACCTGGCCATCCTCGAGTTATTATTATGCGTCGTGATTTGCATGAATCCGACTTACTCGTGTCGGAACCTTAACGGAAGACGCTGCTAACAGTCCGCGAAGGTGATCGATTGGTGGAGATTATCACCTGTGAATCAGGCTTGCTCGAGCCTGGGGACAAGGACAAGGACCAGCGCTCACCTTGAAACTTCAGACTTCAAAGCCTTACCGCTCTGGGCGCACGTCGCTTGATCCACCAGGGGGGTTATGTTTAGAAACGTCATATGCAATCACTTGATGCTATAAACAATCAGTCTATCATTCTTTCCGTCTGGCCCCGCCTTATTTCCAACGTTTGTGATCGGAAATAAAAACAGACCTTGACGACGGGGTTAAATTAAGAGCACCGTGGCAGCACCTGCAACTTCTAAAAGAATGCTTCATAATGTTCATTGGCTAAATTAGTGGATCAAGGGCACGTGATTGGAGGTTGGCGCTACCTTACTACGGTCCAGACTCCAGACTCCACAAGGCGTTCAAACGAAGTTCAAGCTTCATGCGATAAAGCAGAGCTCGTTGGTTGTGAGCATCCTCTCAGCGACCCGAATCACATTCAAGACTCGGGCAAACAATTGTTCCCCGGCCGGAACAAATTGACGTATTCTGGATTTGAACATCACCTTGTACACTACCACCAATCCCCTGCGGCGTTCCGTTGTTTTGACCCAGGTGTTGGGCTTCATTAGTGGGAGCGTCGGCGCACATAAGCCCAAACGTGACGCTGATTAATATGAAGAATAGTGTCGCTCGCGAGGCCGGATATCATGGCACTCCTTATGAATTGGGATGGGACTGCCAGTTAGGGTACGTAGCTAGAGAGCTAGCGCTCGTCGCGGTATTGAGTTGGACCATTGGTGTCCTAAATTTTTGCATCGTTCGCGTCGTTGTAAAACGATCAAAAAGCATTCATATCTTCAGGCTCAAGCTCATCAGAGTGTTTCGTGTCAGGTAATAGGACCGACAGTACGACGACTCAGTCTCAACATCCGATCGGAAAATTCACCCGTGCCTGCTCAGAGCCATCGCCTACCAACAAATTCCGGTTCATCGAGGTCTTTGGCCATCATTGTCTTCACCAGTAGGGGATGCACGCCATGCTCAACCGATGGAACGAGTCGGTCCTGGATGGGAAAACGATGTAAGCCACTACCTATCTCCATCTAGTGTAATATAACAGTCCGTTGGCACCGGTGCAAAGGTCGAAAATGAACAAAAGCACAGATCAGAACTCTCCTTCAATTCATCAAACAGTACGCGCGCCCAGCCCTCCGAATGATCGGGTCCGACTGAATGCCAGAATGGAAGCGCAGCTAACTTGGGGCAAAATTGACAGCTAGCTCAGCACTCAGAGCGAACACCGTCTCCGCGAAAGGTGTGTCAAAGCGGGCATTCGAATCGAGTATCGATGAACTGATTATCGACTTGATTAACAGCTTACGCCCTGCGGAGGATATGCATGTGAGTGATTCTTCGCGTACCTGCTTGCTCAGTTCCGATATGATCACGCCGCCGTCAGCGGCCAGCTTCTGTTTGTAGTATCTACCCCAATATATGCCCGCCCCCATGGCCTTTGATTTACGCAATCTTCAATGCATGCAGTTCTAAGTTCTGCCACGCCACGGACTCGTCACAGAAGCGGCCGTTCAGGTACTGGACAGATGATCGTATGCATTCCTCCTGTCACATTCTGACCGTTCTAGACCAACTAAGACACCCCAGCTCCGTATAAAAGGGCCATTTTTGTCCACTAGTTGAATCGTCGGCTTGGTTTCAAACCACTCATCGCCTACACCTAGTACACCATGCCAACTACCCAGGTCCCCGAATACCTATCTATCCCTGCTCCTGCCCTTCAATCGTTCGAACGTCACGTTTCCCTGCCTTCCGAAGAGCGTGGCCTGAATGTTACTTTCGACGACATTGTACCAGCATTTGACGAGCGCGAGAACGCTCTCCACAAGCAAGATGTTATTCTGAAACGGCTTCAAGACGAGGCGTACTCGCCGCAAGACCGTGAACGTGTGCTGAAGGAACTTTCCGATGCACTGCAAACGCGAGAGCGCGCCTTGAAGAAACGTGAACGCGAGTTTCAATTGCAGCAACAACAGCCACCTCGGCCGGTCAATCTCTATGGGTTCCCTCGCCCTGGTGAACAGTCGCCTACCCCCGCCCAGGCCACTGGAAAACATTACTTCGTTGATGAGACTAATTGGACACAGATTCTGCGTAGGTCATGCTATTTATTTGCCATGATCCCCATTGATCTTATGAACTACAGAATATGGAGAATTCGATGATATTGTTTGCGGAAGCGGATTCTGTGCTCTTGCTTACATCGAAAAAGCCTTCAAATTGGATCCGTTCAGAAAGATTCTTGTCCTCGAACGCGGAGGTGATTACAGTGATAATTTATTCTACCTTTCTTCTGATATTATGTTGTGCAGGCTTCTGGCTCCCGGCTCACTTCCAGGTATGTGTGTTGCGTCCAAGTTGGCACTACGGCGTTTCTGACATTCTCTTGGAAATTCAGAACCTCCCCTTGCCGTTTAATCTACTCTTAGGAGGCGAATCTGAAACTTTTCCTTGGAGTCTGACATCGACAACTTGGAACACTGAGATCCAGGTTCGTGTTCTCACTTGTTACCCCTTCGAGCTGTTCATTGACATGGCAATAGTTTATGCGCGGATCGTGCCCCTTCTTCGGTGGACGAAGCCTGTTCTGGTCCGCATGGTGTCCACGTCCACCCCTTGATTTAATGCGAGATTTCCCGCAGTCTTTGATTGATACCGCGACCCCGGACGAGTTCTGGACAGATTGCCAGGAGCTTCTTCACGTGGTAAAGGCCACCGATCTTCACAATGCTGAATACCAGATCCTTCAGGAGTATATCGACAATCAGCTTGCAGATGCGGTCAAGAAGAAGACGATCGAAACCGCGGATTACTCCGAAACTTCACATCTCGCCGTGGGAAAGACTACGGCGCTTTCTACCCTAGTCTTTGAAAAGTTTGCGATTCCTGGACCACTACTTGACGTGTACGAGCGCCAGCGCCAGCTCGCCAGGGTCGGAAAGGGTTCTCCTCTCAAGATCGCGTTAGATGTTGTCGTCAGGAAGTTTGATATCGACTCTGACGATGAATCGAAAAGAGCCAACGTATTATACACGTCTAAGGGTGACTTGTGTTTCCCTCGCAAGAAGCCCAACATCATCCTCGCTACTGGTGCCATCCCTGCGTGCACCATTGTCCAGAACTCGATTCCAGAACAACGCCAGCGAGCCGGTTCTCGCCTTAGCGGTCATTTCCTCACTCATATCGTGGCACGTTTCCCGATCCCGAAGGGCATGAGAGGTAAACTCGAGGAGCGTAGGCGGAAAACCGTGGATGGCCAGGACCACCTGGAGCTCGCTGGTAGCTACCTCGCTGGTCATGATCCTGCCACAAAGTTACAGTATCACGCCGATATCACGACTATCCATTCGCCGGATCCTGTCAACGATGCGGCTGACGCAGCTAGATTGTGTCCCGACTACTTCTCAGCGCCAAGCATGGCTCAACTCGTCGGTTCTGAAGACTATATCATCGTCGGTGAGATTTACCATTAACATTATCGTAAAGTATCAGGTTCCTGAAACGGATATCTGCAGCCTGCGTCATGCTTGGCGAGATCGATGAGAAAAATAAAGATTGCTGGGTCCATCCTGACCTCAACAACCCAGATGTAACGACGAACATCCGCCTCCAGATTACATTGTCAGAGAGGGATAAGAGCTTGCGCATGGCCATGCACACCGCCACGTAAGTCTTCTTATTTGGCCTGGTAACAGCCATGTTTTGACGTTTATTTTGCGATCAGACTACAAGCTATTGAGGCAATGGCGGGCGTGGAGAATGCCAATCTGCAGTACTGGCATGATAATGATGATGGGACCGGTGAATGGGAGGGCTCGCAGCCCGATCTATCAAAATTCCTGATGGCCGGAATTGTCCACGAGTCGTCAACATTGTACATGAGCGATGACACTGATCAGGATGCAACAGCGTCCATTGACTCTGACTACCGTGTCAAGGGTAGCGGTAACGTCTTTGCGACTGGCGCCTCGATATTCCCTACGTCTGGATCCTGGAACCGTGCGTGCCGTATGGGTTTATAGAGTGTACTAGCTAACGCTTTTGAAACAGCGACACTGACAATGTGCGGATATGCACAGGATCTAGCAAAGAAATTGACGGGCCCCTTTAATCCCCATTCCAAGCGCAGTGAATGAGTGAGGAAATCGATACTATATAAAGTGTCGTCTCCGATGTGTATGAGCTGTTGCGATCCTTTTCTAGTGCCAGTGGCTGCGTGAATCACCGTGTAGTTGTATTTTGATGTCATAACCAAACTCGAGTGAACACATAATTAATCTAAGCGGTTACTCGTACTAGTGCCGGATCGGTCTGGTCAATACAACGGGCGCTTAAAGGAGTTGTAATGCCGACCCCCCGACGCGATGATGCAAGTGGGCTGCAAGCCAGGCCTTGAGCGCGCTGTTGCCAAGAACGAGCTTGAAGCAGGCGAGCGTCGTGGTGCAGTGCACAGCAAGTCTCAATATTCAATTCCGGGTTGCTCGCTGAGTCGCACGGTTGTAGCGGAGGAAATTCAGCGACCCTGACTAGAATCATTGGCCCTGATCAGTGATTTTGCACTTCGACGTTCTTTGCCGCTTTTCGCCCACAAAACGCGGTAGATCCGGCCAACGCTCCAAGCCCAGGCCCCCGGGCCGTTCTCGTTTTCACTGGTCTAGCTGATACGGACATGTCACGTTGGCAGGGCGGTCAGGTCATTGCGGGCCTACTTTCTCACTGCAGGCCCCTTGGCTCCAGAGTCCACGCCGCTACTAGCCTGTCACTTCAACAGGAGTTTCTCTTTCGCGCGCAATATCAAACACCATCCTCAGGCTGAATTGCGAACGAGTTGGTGCATTTCACTTGGCCCTCACCGTCGCAATCGCAAGATGCACTTCCTAAGCCGAGTAGTCCCTGCTTCCATACGTTCGGATTTTTCTCCCACCCCTTCTTCCGTGGTCTGCAGAATACCCGATACCTGTGGTCTGGACTCCTGTTGGTCGTGACTCGTGACAGAGGGCCGCTCAGGAACTTACTGGAGACTGGGCAGATGTTGACATTCGCGACCCCTTTCACGGCGTATTGTGGTCCATTGAATGGATCACACCATGACGAACACGAGATGATGCCCAATCGTTTTCGCCCTGCAATCTTCGCTGTTCTAGATCAACACATCAGAAGGCCGACCGTATAAAGGTCATAATCATCCGACCACTAATCACCAACTCGGTTCAACTTGAATACCTCTCACCATCTCCGATATGCCAGCCACCCAGATCCCAGAATACCTATTTGTACCCGACCCTGCCCTTCCGTCGTTCGAGCGCCATGTTGGCAAGCCTTCCGCGCAGCGTGCACTCGATGAAACTGAAGCCGTAACAACCAATGAAGCCCACGAGAACGCACACCAAGAGCGGGACCACTGGCATGCTCCGAGAGCTTGGGAGAATGCAGCTGCGAACTTGCCCCAACCCGAAGCAAAGGGGCTATATGACCAGGAGCGTACGTTGCAAGAGCTTTCTCGTAGACTTCGAGAGCGAGAGCGCGCACTGGAAGAACGCGAGCGTGCGCTGCAACAGCGATTGCTACCGTCCGAACCAGTCAATCTGTATGGGTTCCCACGCCCTGGTGAACAATCGCCTACCCCTGCCGAGGCCACTGGCAAGCATTACTTCGTCGATGAAACCAACTGGAAACAGATCTTGGGTCAGTTCAGAATTCATATGTACCACGATTTGCCACTGATCTTATGAATTACAGAATATGGAGAATTCGATGATATCATCTGTGGAAGCGGGTTTTGTGCTCTCGCTTACATTGATACTGCCCTCAGATTGGATCCGTTCAGGAAAATCCTTGTCCTCGAACGTGGAGGTAATTACCGCATCAACCTTTGTTGTATCCTTTCTCATGGAATCTTGTTCAGCTTTCTGGCTTCCGGCTCACTTTCAGGTATTTGTTCCATATTCATGTTGAGGTTCAGGCATTCCTAATGATTTCTTTTTAGAATCTCCCTTTGCCTTTCAATCTACTCTTGGGCGGCTCGTCGGAAACGTTCCCTTGGTCTCTGACCTCGACAAGTTGGAACACTGATATTCAGGTCTGTCCTCCTTCTTGTCGTCCCTTTGGCGTGTCCTCTGAACACCACGTGGCTAGTTTATGCGCGGATCATGCCCCTTCTTCGGTGGACGAAGCCTATTCTGGTCTGCATGGTGCCCGCGCCCACCCCTAGAATTAATGCGAAACTTTCCCAAGTCGATGCTTGAGACTGCAACCCCAGAGGAGTTTTGGACGGATTCCCAGGAACTTCTTCATGTGGTCAAGGCCACCGATCTTCACAATGATGAATATCAGATTCTCCAGACCTACATTGACGGGCAGCTCGCACAAGGAGTCGAGAAACACACGATCGAGAGCGCTGATTACTCAGAAACCTCTCATCTTGCTGTCGGAAGGACCACAGCGCTTTCTACCCTAGTCTTCGAAAAGTTTGCGATCCCCGGTCCATTACTTGACCTATACGAACGTCAACGCCAGCTTGCCAAGATCGGCAAGGGTTCTCCTCTCAAGATCGCGTTGGATGTTGTGGTCGAGCGGTTTGATGTTGACTCTGACGATGAATTGAAAAGGGCCAACGTACTGCGTACCTCTCGAGGCGACTTGTGCTTCCCTCGCAAGAAGCCCAACATCATCCTTGCCACTGGCACTATCCCGGCCTGCACCATTGTTCAGAATTCTCTCTCGGAAGTACAGCGCGATAGGGCCGGATCGCGTCTCAGTGGCCATTTCCTCACCCACGTCGCTGCGCGTTTCCCAATCCCGGAGAATATGAGAGGCGAGCTCGAGGACCGCAAGAACAAATCTTCGGATGGTCTAGACCACCTGGAGCTCGCCGCTAGCTACCTTGCCGGCCATGATCCTGACACAAACCTGCAATATCATGCCCAAATTACGACTTTCCATTCACCAGATCCTGTGAATGATGCGGCTGATGCAGCGAGGTTGTGCCCCGACTTTTTCTCCGCACCCAGCATGGCCCAACTTGCCGGTTCCGAAGACTATATCATTGTTGGTGAGATAATTCATTTGTGTTGCTTGATTATAGCTTGATTCTTAAGCGTACATCTCTAGTTTGTACCATGCTTGGTGAGATGGATGAGAGCAACACAAACTGCTGGGTCCGACCTGATTCCAACAACTCCGATGTGACAACGAACATTCGCCTCCAGGTCACGTTGTCCAAGAATGACGAGAGCCTGCGAAAAGTCATGCACACCGCCGGGTAAGTCCTCGTCGTTTCAGTGTCAAGTTGGAATGTTGTTTTAACGTCGCGCATGGTTAGACTGCAGACCGTTGATGCAATGGCGGGCACGGAGAAAACCAATCTTGAATACTGGCATGACAACAGCGATGGGACTGGGAAATGGGACGCATCGCAGCCCGATGTGTCCAAGTTTATGATGGCCGGTATTGTGCACGAGTCGTCGACACTCTACATGAGCGATAACATCGAGGAGGACACTAAAGCGTCCGTGGACTCTGACTATCGAGTCTGGGGTAGCGGCAACGTTTATGCGACCGGTGCTTCGTTGTTCCCGACATCCGGATCGTGGAACCGTATGTTCTGCCATCAGATTGACATTTGTTGGAAGCTGACACTTTTGGTTGGCAGCAACTCTGACGATGTGTGGTTACGCGCAAGACCTTGCAAAAAAGTTGGCGGGTCCCTTCAATCCCCATGCCACTCGCAGTGGATGAGAGAGGAACTCTCGCATCGTGTACTAGTATATGCAGGTTGTGAAGATCTGACTCCGTGAACCACCTTGTATGGCCGTGTGTATTTTTGCTCGTTAAATGATGAAAGTCTTGCAGTGTCACCTGGGACACGTTCCGGAACATCCTCTCGCGCGCATTAAATGCTGGTATTCTCGTCAAAACTCACATTCCGGCGGGAAGAATAACCGTCCATTATGGTTGGACTGGACCGATAAGATGACAGGTGGCATGCAACACGGATCATGCCCAGTGCCCGGCTACTACCTGAAGGGTTCTTCCGAGCTGGAGGCGTGGCAAAACCTGGAACAGAAATCATGGGCAATCATGGGTATGGGTGCATTGGGTAAGTAGCAAAAGACCGACTGATGCGATTCATGCGAAGCCAAGTTTGAGCTGATCCTCGGAACTGCCGCTGCAGGCAGGTATGTATAAGCCGACAGCACTTCGTAAATCGCTCACGACTCGAAGGTACCCCTTGACACTTCCTCCTTCAAGCATGTGACTCCCAGTGAGCGCTCAGCTAGCTGTCAATGTTGTGGTCGAGCGGTTTGATATTGACTCCGATGATCCAGACAAGAAGGCCAACGTTCTGCACACATCGCTACGCGACTTATGTTTCCCCGCATAAAACCCAACATCATCCTCGCGACTGGTACTATCCCAGCATGCACCATTGTGCAGAATTATCTTCCAGAAGTGCAGCGCGAGAGGCCCGGCCCACGCTTCAGTGGTGATTTCCTTAGGGCCTACCCACATCGTTGCGCGTTTCAAGATTCCGGAGACTATTCGAAAAGGACTCAGCAAGCGCTTAGCGCAAGGAAGGTTCTACCGATGAGCCGGATCACCTAGAGCTCGCTGCTAGCTACCTCGCTGGCCACGATCCCGCCACGAGCTTGCAGTGTCATGCTGATATCACGGCTATCCATTCGTCAGGCCCAAAGACCGACACGGCTGACTCTGCAGCGAGATTGTGTCCCGATTACTTAAGTTCTGCACCCAGCATGGCTCAACTCGTCGGGTCAGAAGACTATATCACCGTCGCATTGTCTGTAAATTGTCGGGGGGTTGCCAGCTACGTGATCTAGATTGTTTGAACCATCATAGTTACTTGTCCAAGGCCAAATATGAATTATCGCACCCGTGTAAGGCTCTAGTGTAGCTGGAACATACGCGCCCGACATATCCAAGAATGGAAATCTACATCTTGCATCCAACTCGATTGTTGACTCCGGACGCGCCATGGCGTCGCTCATTGCCATCCTCGACCTCAAAGGCAAGCCACTCATACAACGTGCTTACAAGGATGATGTACCGTCGTCGTACATCGAACGCTTTCTCCCCCTCGTACTCGAGATCGAAGAAGAAGGCCAACAGGTGACGCCTTGTTTCTCCAGCCAAGGTGTCAACTACCTGCACATTCGACATTCCAACCTCTATCGTGCGTGCTATTTCGCGTGATGGTGCCGTGTGTTTCTGATGGCGCACCGCCGTCCACAGTCCTCGCGCTCTCGAAACGAAACTCGAATGCCGCCGAGATCATCATCTTCTTGCATCGACTCACCCAAGTTCTCGTGGAGTACTTCAAAGAACTGGAAGAAGAGTCTATACGAGACAACTTTGTGATTATCTATGAGCTTCTGGATGAGATGATGGATTTTGGGTATCCGCAGACGACCGAGAGCAAAATTTTGCAAGAGTGTGTCATATCGTTACGTTGGCTCGAGGACGTTGACGATTCTGATGGATAGGTATATCACGCAAGAATCACACAAGCTCGAGATTCAGGTGCGACCGCCGATGGCGGTAACCAACGCTGTGTCATGGCGGACGGAGGGGATAAGATATCGAAAGAACGAGGTATTCCTCGATGTCATCGAGAGCGTTAATCTCCTCGTGCGTTACACTTTCTTCCACGTACATGCCAACGTCGCGTGATGCGACCGCTCTCATTCGATCATAGGTAAACTCAAACGGAAATGTTGTCCGATCCGAAATCCTAGGCGCAGTCAAGTTGAAATGCTATCTGTCTGGGATGCCAGAACTGAGGTTGGGTCTCAATGATAAAGTCATGTTTGAGAACACGGGTCGCAGTGCGCGCTTTGACTCTATCCTCACGATTCGTTCGTAATCTGATTTCTGATCTCAGCCTCCCGCGGCAAAGCCATCGAGATGGAAGACGTCAAGTTCCACCAATGTGTCCGTCTATCTCGCTTCGAGAACGACCGTACGATATCCTTCATCCCGCCTGACGGCGAGTTTGAGCTCATGTCCTATCGACTATCGACGCCGGTGAAGCCACTTATCTGGGTCGAAGCCGCTGTGGAGAGCCACAAGGGGTCAAGAGTGGAATATATCGTGAAATGTAAGGCCCAGTTCAAGAGGCGGAGTACGGCAAACAATGTAGAGGTGTGGGTCCCTGTGCCAGATGACGCAGATACACCCAAATTCAGGGTGAGTGCAGCTGTATTCCTCTAATTGATGTTCTCCTTGACGGTCGGATAGGCATCGACAGGAAGCGTACAATATGCCCCAGACAAGTCAGCGTTCGTATGGAAGATCAAACAACTCGGCGGTGGTCGCGAGTATCTCATGAGAGCTCATTTCGGGCTTCCGAGTGTCAAGAGTGGTACGTCTACTACCCTGTCGAAGTGAATATTACCGATATTTCTTTTGCAGACACTGAACCACCCACTCGACCACCGCTTACGGTCAAGTTCGAGATTCCGTATTTCACGGTATCAGGCATCCAAGTGCGGTACCTCAAGATCGTCGAAAAAAGCGGGTATCAGGCGTTGCCTTGGGTGAGGTACATCACCCAGAACGGAGATGATTATAGGTGCGTTTGAAATTACTTGCGACATGGGTGTGATCGCTGAGCAACGGGGTGTACAGCCTTCGGACCGCACAGGAGAAGGGGAGTACGCCGATCGTACAGTCCATGTAGACATATCACGGCAGACATGTACGAGAATATAAACGTCGACTCTTGTAGACCGCTACGGCCTCGCCATGGTTGGGATTTATGAAGCTAGAAGCACAGCTAATTTGTCCAGTAACCAGTAGGCGAAACGTGCGAGTGATCCTCAGTGCATTTACTCGCCAACAGGGAGGGTTGCAGCAAGGTTCAAGCTTCCAGCCTACCCCATTCTTCCTCTCTTGGGTTGCGCAATCCTTCTGACATTAGCAATCTAGGTCCCTTATAACACTGACTCGGGCTCTATAAATTACCCTTGCCATGGGACATATCAGTCCCTGTGGACGTCCCCAATGTCGTTGACCTTTGTTTTGATGTTTTGATCGAGACCGAACCGCCCACCCGACCACCGGTCTGGCTCTGCTACCGGCCGGTGTAACGACGGTGCTGGTAGTGCCGCTGCTGTAACTGCAGGAATGGTTTCTGGGTCATGATGCATGATGACCAAGTTCTGAGACCCGTGACGCGCGCGACCCACGCGTGCTGTGGAGGTCCAGCGGCGAGCGGGCAGTCCTGGACGAATGAAACACGTTTTCGAACGGGCCAGAGCACACAATGATAGATGGGATATCGGAATACAGCTGAGGTCTGCTTACCTCCCGAAGTTATCATCAGGTTTGATTGGCAGCTCCTACTGTCCATTATTCGCCAATCGTCTTCGTATATTCTCCTTTCTCACCACTTCCTCTAACATCTCTAACCTCTCCCGATCTTTCTCCTTCCCATCCTCCATTTGCCACGTCACTCTATCCTTTAATTTCCGGCCCATCTTCGTCTTCACCGCGGCCGTATACCCCGCCTCGCTCGGACCTCTCACAGTCCGATCTACCCTCCGCTTCTCGGGCGTCATCTTGGCAAGCACATGCGCAGGCGGACCTTGACGCATGCGCGCAAGTGTGGACGGAAACACCTCCCCGGCACGCTCACGCTCATATACGCGTGTCTTGTACCTAATTTTCTGTTGACGTGCCCGAAGGCCCTGCAACAGCAACGAAGGCGGGTAATCCGAGTACAACCGATCATAGTCGTTCTCGGTCGCTTTTTGTATGATGCGTAGCTTGTCCCGTAACGGTTGTACTGGATCATTCACGTTAGCGCGCACTCCAAGAGTCAAACGCACGTGCTCGGATTGGAAGTAACGTACTCCATCCACTGTAATCATTGCTGAACACGGGTTGGAAGCGTTCGCCAGTGCGTCGCAGGTGCCTCTCGAACGCACATTCCATCTCGAGGTCCTTTATCCATTCCATCAGTTGCACAGACTGCTCGTGCCGTCGGTCCCTGCGTATCCGCCGCTTGTTGATCATGCACGAGATGTGAACAGGCTGGGGAACCAGCCGTGGGAGGAGCCTGTTGTACAACGTGGGACGGATGAAGGAGCCCTTGAAGATGGTGCGGGTGCGCAGGCGGGCCTGTTCTTCCTGGTTACACAGTATGTCCTAGTCAGTTGATTGTGGGGGATGTGTCATGGGACACGCACCAATGCTTCCCGGACCAGTCGACCAAACTCTCTCCTCTCGCGCTTGGAAGCAATCATACGGTCATATCTGTCGAGGACTGCCTGGAGATACGTGTCGCCCTGTTTGGCGCGTACGAACATATCGAGCCACTGTCAAGATGTAAGTGTGGTGCCGCCGACTACGACACGACACGCTACCTGGTATGCCCGCTCGAGCTGTGTTTTGGCAATGTGCGCTTGGATCATATGTCGTTTCGCTTCAAAGAGGGTGCGTATTCGCCATTTAAGCTGAGATGTCGCGTTAGTCTACGCTCGGTGAATTCATGGTGCAACCCACGTTCTCTCGCTCGGCGTGCCTCAGGAGACCGCGGTACAACGTCCATAGGGTTGGTATACGATGTGCAGCAAGTTTGTAGTATGCAACGGTGGGACGGATTCGGCGCAAAGGTGTGAGCAGACGCGCTATGGACTCGCGGTGGACAAGCGACGATTGTGCCATGTCCAAAGTTCAAACCCTCTCTCGGCCTGGTCCGTGCGCACAACCAACAGCAATGCCGACACGAGTGCCTAGCACAATATATTCTATATTCACTGCCTAATAACTCGGACTCATCTCACTACGAAATGTTGGTGGTGTCACGAACAGTCACCGGTGAACGCATATACCCTGCAGCTGGAGTTTCGGATCTGTACCCGACTCGGACGATCCATCCTGGAGTATTGTCTCTTTATCCGGTGTAGCCAGGACGATGACCGTCTCCGCGCTTGTCGTGGTGATATCATGCCCTCAAACGCTTCACCTCACCGTCCCGGTCCGCAGAACCCCTCGTGGTGATCGGACTCTACCCAATCAAACCTGTCCTGGGTACGGCGATCATGATCCAACTGAGTTGGGTCCAGCTGCATCATACCGATGGGAAACATGCGTCGCAGAAAGCGCTGCCCACCTGTGATCAACACTCTTCCCCTGTTCTCCCTGGGCGTTTCAGACACCTACGGAGGATTGCTCTGCATTTTGCCTTGGGTGAGAATACATCCAAGTATTTAGTCGCTGACTATTTTCTCGTTTCTGTAGTAATCGTCACGATGTTCTTGAGCCCAAAAATCCTCCTCGCCATTGCCTCTGCTGTTCTGGTCGCGCACGTCCATCCCGCGTCTGCCGATCCCGACAGCTGCATCCTCAACTGCGCGTCCGCAGCTGCACCGAGTGGCGGTTGCTCCAGCTAGTAGGCTTTAATATGTTCTTGTATTGAACCAGGCTGAACTGTCCGTCAGCTATGATTTGCCCTGTGTCTGTACCTCGACCGCCTTCCATCAGGCGGTACTTCAATGTCTCCAGGCCGAGTGTCCCTCCTCCGATATCAACGCCGCGGTAGAGCTTCAACGCGAAAAGTGTTGATGGCTGTACGTCATTTCCCCTTCCTTTCTGTCTTGATTTGACGAGGGGCGCTAAACTGCAATAACACCGACCATATTATAGATTTATGAGCCAGGGGAACGATGTCCTTCCGTATCAGAGAGCTTGCTTACGGAGAACATGTGTATATAGTCAAGAAAAGTTTTTGAGCTGAGATCCCGCGTTCAGGTTAGTTTATCCGCTATCACGGTGACCCGTCGTTGTCGATCGCCCAACGATGCTCATTGCTGCGTCTCTGCGAGTGGAAGGCACCGAGCGCGAACGTTTTAGTTCTAACGGTAGTCGTGCGAGATGACGTCGAGACTCGATGGTACTGAAGACGCCTGCTAATTTAGCTATGTATGTCTTTGGCTTGACTACTTGTCTCGCGCCGCTACCCTGCTCGTTCCGCATCTCGCTCCGGGTCGTAGGCCTCACCCTTGGCCCTTGGTGTCAGTGGGATACGTCGGAATCTTGCCAATAGTACAAATTGCGACGCATAGTAATAACTCGACGATGGAACACCCTTCTGAATTCCTCATGAACCGGGCTCTCTGCGCATTGTACACGCCGCCTTCAACTTTATTAATGCTGGACTGTCCTCAGCGTCAGGATCGTGATAATCCTCTATAGTCCTTTTTTCGCAATTTGCGAATGGCCTAAAAACTTTTATGATACTATGGAATGAACTAGCACGGTCCTAACCTTTCCCTGATGTGAGGGGAGGACGACGCAACGCCTATACCGTAGGATGTACCGGCGATCTTACACGAGTACCAATACCACAATGACGAATGACTCGGATCCGTGGCATAGATCGGCAGCCCGACAGAAAATAATTAAATAAAAGCCAAGGTGTCCCAACGTTTGGTTCGCTCAACGACTCGTCAGAACATCCAGGAGATCATTAGTATGTACATTTGCTGAACGCGCCGGCCTATCCAACGACCAAACCAACCAGGGCCAAGTACTATCACTCTCCCATCTTACCGAATCCCCAAGATCCCCCTCGCACCTGACCCCTCCTCCTTCTTCCCGGTCGTCTTCTTCTTGTCCTTGACGTCCTTCACATCCCAAATCCGCCAAAACTTGAGGTTCTCATCCCCAGCGCCGGTCACGAGGACTTCTCCATTGGGCGAGAGCGCCGAAAATAACACACGCGAGTCGTGTGCGTCACGGATCTCAAAGAGCTTGGGCGTCGGTGTTGGTGTGGGGGTCGTCCCGCGTGAGCCAGAGGCCGTGCCTGCAGTACCATTGCCACTACCAGACCCAGCGGCAGAGGATGGAGGGGGGTATGCCCACCCAATGATGGCGTTTCCCGGAAACCCATGTGTGCTTACGAGCTCCTTTCGATCGACACTCCAGTGCACGCCCGTCACCTGCGCCCCAGTATGATATGTATGCAACCGCGCGCCCGTGTTCATGTTCCAAATGTGTATACACGTGTCAGACGTGCCACCCCCGCTGGCCAACAAGGGTGACCACGGCGAGAACGCGAGAGCCTTGACCGCTGCGGTGTGGTTGCGTTTCGTCCACTTGGGTGCGCCGCGTGAGTTGGACCCGACGTCGCCGCCACGGCCGTCCCAGAGGTTGACGACGTTGTCGTTGCCGCCACTCGCGAGGACTTCGCCGTTAGGACTCCAGCGAAGGCCACAGACCTCGCCGGTGTGTCCCTGGAGAGTGGCGACGACGTGCCTTGGGACGCGGACGTCGTGATGCACGATCGAACCGTTAGAGTGCCCTGAGGTCAACACGTGGTTGAACCAGCTCAGACTGGCCACTTGACCTGCGCTGGTCGCGTCAGAATTGGGTGCCATCGTACGGAGTTTTTGAGAGGTGGAGACGTCCCAGAGTTCGATAGCACCCGTGCCAAGACCAATACCGATGTAGGCACCGTCGCCGCTGAAGTCGACGCTGGCGACGTAGGTATCGTCAGGCGCGTCACCGAGATGGGAGACAACGCCCGTGTCGGCTGCCCAGAGGTAAGTGGTTTCGCCAAGGGCGACCCCGACGACATTGAGTGCACCCCAGGAGACAAGGTTGAGGTAAAAGTCGTCTACCATGCCTGGGGCGTCGAGGACACGCTCTGGGGTGGTAGGCACACGGCGAGACTTTGTGGAAGCGGTGCCGTTTGAAGAGGGCAGAGCATCGCGGGCGTAGAGGGGACGCGCGAGGTTGCGTTGGGTGGAGAGAAAGTTGGATGAGGAGGAGGCGGGTGGTGGTTCGTGGTAGGCTAAAACACGTTTGTTGAGGGGGACACCTGTCGCACTGGCGAGACGGGCGGTGTGTCCTGGGGATGCATTGGCTGTTGGAGCGTTTGCACCCGAGGAAAGGGAGGAGGGCAGAGCTGCGTTTTCGCGTGCAGTGATGAAGCGATCGGGGTGTGTAGAAGAGTGTGAGAGGGTGCGTTCGCGGGTGGATGGCGTCGAACGTGATCGTTTTAGTTCTGGACGGTAGTCGTGGGAGACGACGTCGAGACGAGACTCGATACCACCCTTTCTAATGACACCCGCATTGGAGCGTTTTACGGGTGAAGCGGGACGAGACCGAACAAGAAACGGATTTGATACATCGGCTGGATGTGCGCGTTTCTGGGGTGAACCGAGCGAGACGACTGAGTTGAACTGCGAAATAATTGACGGTGTCAGCGGCGTTTTTGCATCGCTGCGAGAGCGAAATCGAGACGGTGTCTTTGGTTGGTTCATCGATCCAAACTATGTATACAACTGAATTGCTTGCATTTAAATGTCTATCAACACGTGTTCGGTCACGTGTGATCGACACGCTCATAGTCAGCCTCATTAGATTCAAAAGAGACGCACGAAGAATGGCATCGTCAAGACAATGTCTCCATTACGCTCATTTACTACACTCATTTGCATGATCCTGAACGCCCTCGCGAGGCCCGTCGCCGACGACAACGATGATGATGACAGTGACGATGATTGTTGGTCGCAGTCAGTCGAGCTCATCCCAAACTCTCCCTCTCCAGCCATCCTTGCGCCATACCAGCTGCCGCCCACACCAAGACCCTCGCCGTCTCAGATCCCCCACGCGACGCTGCCTGTGCCACATCGCAAGCCGACCTCTGTCATTCTCGGCAGTGTCTTTGGCGTCTTGATCGCGCTCGTTGCCCTTTTCTTTATCGCACGCTATGTCATCCGCCGACGCCGCGATCCCTTCAAGGACCCACCCAAGCAGAAATTCGCCATCTTCCGATTCCGACCAAGGACCACCACGTCCAAGAAGCGCCTTTCCGATGAATCCTGGGTCTCGCCCATACTCCCCGACCTCGTAATTCCGGGGTCGCCGCTGTTGCACGAACTGGAGTTACGTCAGTATGTCTCTCCGCAGCGCAGGCTTGTCCCGGTCACCACTCCAGTGTGCACACCGACCGACACCGAGTTTGGGTCTCGCGCCGACGATACGACCCCGGAATCGCTGTTCGTGGTCCCACCTGTTCGCGTTCCCTCGCCGGTGTACATCTCTCCGTTCTCACCTTCGCCATCCAACTCCTCTTCTCCCTCTTCGCTCTCCCCAACACCGTCTACAGAACCGCTCACCTCACCGGCCCGTCTTTCCCGGCTCCTCTCTTCCACATTTAGAGGATCCTGCGAGGTCGAGTCGCCCGCACGGCCCAGCACCGCGTATTTCATCCCGACGTCTCGATCGTATGCCCAAACCTACCATCGCTTGACATCACCTACCGGGTCCATCCGTCTCGCTGATACACGTTCCAGAACTGGATTCTACCCTGGCCTGACCGACGACGCACGCGTTGCATGGGAGCGGGTCAGAGACACCTTTTCTACCGTGACGACCACGGACACGACGTGCACGCTTCATGCGGCCACAGAGGACCAGCCAGTCGACCTCGATCCTGGGGAAAGCGTCACGCCATCCGCGAGTGCATCCACCTTGCAGCTGGCACCGGTAGGTACGTCGTTGGGCTTGAAAGTACGTCTGTCCGATGCGAGCGAGCACGCACGATACCGCCTGCGTGAGAAGGAACGCGAACGTGAGCGACAGCTGGAAAAGGAGCGGTTCAGTACAGAATCAGTGACGAGCATCATGATGGACAGTGGACGGCGAGAGTTCAGGTTGAGAGACTCTGAGACTGTGTTGCGCGAGATTGGATGGTAGATGTAACTAGTGACAAACAAAGCACGTTACGCCCGACTTGAAAAAGGCTGCATTCATCCGGACTCATAGTGGTACATTTCCCGCCGGGCCATTCAACGATTACGTCTGCATACGATGCCAAAGTTCTACACGAGACGTCAGCGTCGCATAGTGCTGCACCCGCCACAATTTCGAGTGCGGCCTCATTGTCAGTCAACGACTCAAATAACTAATAGAAGAATGGAGGCATCTGACCAAAACAAAGGACACGTCGCCGAAAATACGTCTATGTTAGCCAGCTCAGAGTCCCGCGGTATTCGTGGCAGGGATATGGTAAACTACATAGTACCTCAACATCGCAGTCGTCACAATGGCGATTGATTTCAAGCCGCGGAATCCACACAGGTACTGGCCAAACGATTTTTGAAGACTAGCTAAGAAATACCAAAGTGATAACGCCATTACGGGTGAGGCTGAAGGGAAAAGTCTCGGAATTTCAGCGCTCAGCCATGGATACCATCGGAACAAAAGGCTGTCAAACGCAAGTGTCAATGCCGTTACACATCCGGGGAACTCATACAAGACTGACGAAAACGGCTTGGAGGTTCTATGCGCTGTGGACATTCATGACAGGCCTCCGAAAGAGACATGACAATCTGCGCATCGTCCTTGGACAATTCGAGTCCAGTACTTGCCCTTGACGACGCAATATTACCGCCTTAGGATAGAAAATATACGACTGGGCTTTCGGAACACATTGTATAACGCTTGCCTCAGACATTCTTTAGCTCGAGTACGAGAAAGTTAAATTCACCTGGGTAGAGGTACTAGATGTAACTAGTAACAAACAAAACGCGTCAAAGGGGCGCGACTTGAACTTGACTTGAACTTGACCATGTCCGACGTTGCATCGCTGCTCAGTGCTTCCCTGCAACCAGCATCACGAAAACAGGCTGAACAACAGCTCAACCAGCTCGCAAATCAGCCAGGTTTCTTGCCTCATTTACTCGCGCTCATCCTCGACGGCGCACCCGATCGTGCAGTGCGTCTCGCAGGTGGTATCTACCTCAAAAACATCGCAAAACTCAGATGGGAGGAAGTACGTGTTTGGTGCCGTGCACGTCCAGATGCTGACCCAGTCAGGATGTCGTGCCGCTCCCCGAGCAAGACAAGGCTACTCTTCGTAGCCAGCTCGTCCCAGCCATGATTACCCTCTCGCATCCCACTGACAAGAGCATCCGTGCGCAGATCGCAGAGTCTGTTGCACTTATCGCTGAGCTTGACTTCCCCTCCAAGTGGCCCGATCTCATCGACGTGTGCTCTATCCGTCCGAATCATGCGCACGCATCTAACACACTCTTTAGCAACTCGTTCTTTCCCTCTCCTCTTCAGAGTATGACATCAACCTTGGCGTGCTCGAAACGGCCCATTCCATCTTCCGTCACTGGCGTTCACAAGTCCGATCTGATGGACTCTATTCGGAGATCAACCTTGTCCTTAGTCGCTTCGTCGACCCATTCCTCAATCTCTTCCGTCAAAGCGCTTCGCTCCTCTTGTCCACCCCGCTACCGCCCAACGTCGATGTAGTGGCGCAGGTACAGATATTGTTGGCAGAGGTCTTCTATGACTTTACGTGTCACGATTTGCCGCCCGCTATCGAGGACACGCACAACGAGTTTTTCGCTCCTTCGACGGGTTGGTTTCAACGTTTCCTGACGTGGGATCCATCAGAGCTGCGCAAGGACGTGCGTGCCGCGTTACATTGATGTGCGCGATCTGACGCGCCTCACAGCCCGAGGACGTCACGCCGTCCCTCCCAGCACGCCTCAAGACGGTTGTCTTCGAGGTCACAGAGGTACGTGGCGACACATAGTCGCGTATACGCTTGCTGAACGCAAAGATCAGCTGTACATAAAACTCTATCCCGATCAACTCGCCAAATCACCCGCTATTGAACACTTTGTCCAAACTGTCTGGAAACTAGTCGGATCCAACAATCTCCCCAACGTTGCCGATGATAACGTGCGTCTCGTACTCGGCTCATCACATCGTTTATGCCTGACGCGTTCACAGCTCGTCTCGCAAGCACTGCGGTTTATCTCAACGGCGATTCGTTCGGGATACTACAAGCAACTGTTTTCCTCACGTGACGTTATCTCGTCGCTCATCCAGGGCGTCGTCGTACCCAATGTTTCCCTCCGCACCCACGAGCTCGAGCAGTTCGAAGATGACCCCCTCGAATTTATCCGGCTCGATCTTTCCCTCCCATCTGGCGGAAGCGTGGGTGGTGCCGGTGGTGTAGGTGGTATGGGGGGTGAGGCAAGCACGCGGCGGCAGGCAGCAGGGGATGTATTACAAGCACTCGTGGGGAGTGGGTATCGAACGGAGACGACGGAGATCGTGGGGACGTGGATCCAGACGGGACTGGAAGCATATGCGAGGGACAGAGAGGCAAACTGGACGGCGAAAGATTCAGCGGTATATTTGTTGGGCGCGGTGGCGACCGAGGCGTCGACGACCCAGGTTCGTTAAGTCGTTGAGTCGTATTTTCCTGACTGAGGAAACCTGGCAGGGCGTCACGTCGATTAATGCGCAAGTGGACGTGGTCAAGTTTTTCTCGGACCATGTGTTCCAGGATTTGCAGGCGGAGCAGGGGACAGTTCATCCGATTCTCCAAGTCGATGCGATTCGCTTTTTGTTGACGTTCCGCAATCAGGTGGGTGCGTCATGCGCTGACACAGTGGATGTCTGACATGATGTACACAGCTGACAAAGGAGCAACTACTCGCCGTGTTACCGCTCCTAATCAAACACCTCACATCGGATAGTTATGTCGCGTATACCTATGCCGCCATTACCATCGACCGAATCTTGTTCATTAAAAAGGGAACACACTTGTTGTGCATACATGTCTTTGCTCAGTCGGAATGATGTGCTCACGCACCCCTCAGGTTCACGCAAGCAGATGTGCATGATTTCGCAGCCGATCTGTTGAATGCGGTACTCGCCAAGATCGAAGGCGCGGGTACGCCTGAAAAGGTTGCCGAGAACGACCATCTCATGAAATGTAAGCGCTGTCCTTTTGCTTTGGTTTATCGCTCACCTCGCGTCAGGCGCGATGCGAGTGATCGTGACGGCGCGCCAGACGTTGACGCCCGTCTATCAGCAAGTGCTTCAGCGACTCGTGTCTATCCTTGGCACCATCTCCAAGAATCCGAGTAACCCCAACTTTGACCAGTACATTTTCGAGAGTATCTCGGCATTGATGCGGTATGTTTTGGGCACAACGTGTCGACGGCGATATCTGATGTGTGGACAGATTCGTTGTACACGGTACCCCAGGGACGCTATCCACGTTTGAGCAAGCTTTGTTTGGACCATTTACGATCATTTTGCAACAGGATATCGATCGTAAGTGTTTTTCTCTCAGTGGTGCCCCTTGTTCGTTTATCTGGCGACAGAATACATACCCTACGTCTTCCAAATTCTCGCACAGATGCTCTCGTCGCACACGACGGGCGTCCCTGCCGAATACCGAAGCTTGCTTCCATTTTTACTCACGCCTGCCTGCTGGCAACAAAAGGGGAGCATTCCAGGGCTCGTGAAATTGCTAAGGGCATTTTTGTCGCGGGACGCACCAGAGATGGTGAAAGCGGGCCAACTCGAGCGGGTGCTGGCAATTATACAGCAACGTTTAGTCCCGAGCAAGATGAACGACACGTGGGGTTTCGAGTTGTTGACGGGCGTGGTGCAGCACACGGATCCGTGCGTTTACATTTCTTCTCGTCGCGTTCCAGTCTAAACCTCGTGGACAGGACCCAACTCAAGCCATACATGCGCCCGCTCATAATGACATTGTTGACCCGGATGCAAACGAGCAAGACGGACAAATACGTGTACCATTTCACATACTTTCTCTTATTGACGATGGCGCTCGACCGGCCGGGAATGGGCCCCGATTACGTCGTGTCGACAGTGGAAGAGATTCAACCTCAGTGCGCGCTGGTGCTTCGTAGATGACTAGGCACTGACGCGTCGACAGGCTGTGGTCACAGATCCTGACGGGGTTCGTGATCCCCCAGGTTCCCAAGATGCCGGCCAAGGATCGCAAGGTGGCCGCGGTGGGATTGACAAGACTCTTGACAGAGAGCAAGGTGATGGTATCCGAGCCTGCTTCGCGGTCCTGGTGAGTTCTGCCATCCCTTTACTGCACGCCCGTTCACGCGCCCCCAGGCCGACGGCGTTCACAGCCCTCGTCAAGCTCTTCAGTGAACCCCAATACCTCGGGTCCAAGGAAGACGACAAATCTGGCGCAGGCGGACTGACCGAGATCGACTACGAGGAGCAATCGGCGGGGTATCAGGCAGCGTACTCACGGTTGGCTGCGAGCGAGAGCGGGCCGATGGATCCAGTGTCGTATGTTGGGGACGTACGGGCGTTTCTGGGACAGGAGTTGGGGGCGAACAAGGATGGGCTGGTTGGGTATTTGGGGGCGTGGCAGGAGGATGCGGTCAGGGCATTCCTAGAAGGGTTGGTGAAAGACGGGTACTTGGCAATGTAATGGCCAGACTACTATGAGATCCTTGATCACAGGGCACAATGCGAAGGGGCTAAGGTGATAACTGGAACCTGCCACACCGCTGTGCAACTTTCTCGGCCGCCACACAGATATAATATAGAAAAATTACCACTTTACAATTGATCCGATCAGATAGTATTAGAAGGAAAATGTATTGATTCGACCACTAGCAGATGTATGTAGGGTATAGCCGGGCGTCTGCCTAGGCGGCGTTGACCCCGCCGTCGACGCTACCCCTTCTCTCCATGTGGACACCAGCGTGCTATTTTTTGTACCTATGTCCCGTGGCTAGGCCTGTTTGCCTATCGTCTGTACGTGCTTTCTTTCATGGCTGTGTCTCTCCCTCTCCGCATCCCACGTTCTCAAGATGATATATACCCTCAGTGGCAAAAGGCTTGAAAGGCTCGACAAAAGCCCTAGTAAAAAGCAACTTGAGAATTTATCGTTGGCCGGCTGAGGGTGATGGAATGTATTCGTTGTAGTTACAACCGCTATGGTTTTTCCGCTATGGTTACTGTCACGTCTGCGGGAGGCAGGTGAGGCAGCGAGGTGAGGCAAGAATGAGGGCGACGAAGACTGATGAAAAGGGTGTTGCAGTCGTTGTCGTCACGTCCAGAGCAAGGCAAGCGGTGGGGAGAGGAGACATAGCCGTAAGCGACACGAACACTGACGCGCGTCTTACCTTGATCGATGGATCACTGGCACCGCCCAACGCAGAGTGAAGATGAAGCACTTTTATTACATTGATTTTTTTTTCAAACGACGACCGATGACAGCAGTTGGTAAATACCTCACGATCACACCCGCGACTCGACCGTGATGGGAGACACATCAACGCCAGACAATGACTGCGACGGTGATCGAGCCGAAAAATCGAGCTGGGATGGACTCGATTGGGACTCGATATCAATCTCAGACGGGGACTTGGATAGACACTGCGGCTGGGACCCGGTCAGGGACGCGCAACGAGACAGGGTTTGCGAGGGGGGTGGGGTGGGGGATGGACGCGAGGGCGGGTTAATCTCGAATCCGAGTCCGTCGATGGAACTCTCGACGATGTTTGGGCAGGCAAACTAGACCGACGACGAAATGAATCAGGCGCACGTCGGATCAAAGCAGGGGAGAACGAGCGCACCTCCTCGTTGTCGACCAACTCGCGTAGAATGAGACGCGAGTTGAGCCTGTGAGACAAGGTCAGTGCTCGATCGCGCTGGGAGGGTGGATATGGTGGTGCTCACACGCTCAGGAAGGAGTTAAGGTAGCCTGGACAAGACGCTCAGTACGTTTAGAGAGATATGCAAGTCAACTTACAATGACTCATGAGAATATATGGTACGAGGAACGCGCCGTTGGAAGGACACACAAGAAACTGACAGGAACTCATCAACACAGATCAATACCCGTGAAAGGAAGTCGTACGAGAACGACAAAAACGGTCACATCGATGCTAATGGGAATGCGTGCGATCAGGTGCGTTCTGCAGTGGCGATACAGAAAAATGATACCTCGTCAATAGACCGACGTTGATGACGAGGATGGTCAGTCTCGTTATGAGGCCGCCCAATCTGACGTGAACCGTTAGCTGTTCTCTGCGTCTCGAGGTAAACACAAAGAAGTTACCGCCCGATTCCTGTTCTTGATTTGTGAAACAAGTATACTTGCGAGCCAGCTATGAGAATATCACAAGCAATCGAGGCGAGATAAAAGACGAGTGCGGAGGACTGTTAACGGGTGCAAGCGTGTAATGAGGTGGGGTACGAAGAGAGTGGATGCGACTGACGTTGCTTCCGCGCGTGATCTGCCATTCCGGTGTTTTCACACTGTATGCGGAGTTTCAGTCGAAAACGAGCCAGGATATGCGCGTCGCGAAACGCACGTTTCTACCAACATAGCTAGATAGCTACGTTAAGCATGGGGGAAGGTAGACGTTGGAAGAGGCATACCCGCGCCACAACCTGGGCGGATTCCATTAGAACGCACTCGAACAAGTCGGACGCGAACTGACCTAGTGCGATAAACGCTAACATGACCTAACGTCAAGTGAGATCTCTGGCCGCAGCGCATCCGATCGAACCACACTTACGATCGGAAAAGTCAATGACCTATTGCAAAAGCTTACTAGGTAAGGGGTGGTGAGATTTAGAGCCTGTTCACGTTTCAATGCGGTACTCACATCTCCATATACGATGTGCATATGTCCTAATGGGGTGGGGAATGATGACGTCAAGGTGATCTATAGGAAAAGGACGGAAACGGCTGACAATTGCACGCCAAATGCGATTACGGACTAGCCAGAAACGAGATTGATGTCAAGATATATAAGATTTAGAAAAACGTGCATACAGACACGCCCATCGACGCCTGAAGACACGAGACGTCGTCATTAAAAAGGAACGGGTCAGAATAGGCGCATACACGCACCTCAAATGACCTGCCATGTCAAGCCGTGGTGAGAATCCATCAACCAAAAGGACGGAAACGTCTTACGGTGTGACGTATAGGGACATGACGGGATCTCCAGCCCAAACGATCGTATATTGGTATATTGATGCGGATACGAGGATGATCTGGGCCGTGCCAAGGGTACTAGCAGTTCCGTAAGCTCGTTTTCGCGGTCCTTGCGGTCGAGACGTTCACCTCAGAAATGCAACCTAGCGCAGTGGGATGAGTTGGAGAAGAACACGTGATAGACAGCACTGACCAAGATCTTTGTGTGGAGGCTGTCTTTGGGGAAGGAGTGAAAATAATACCACGTCTGCGCCAGGGTGAGGCCGTACAGCCTGCGAGTAGTCAATCGTGGTGTGAGCACGCTGAGCAAAACGGGGCGTACAAACTGCAAAATATGACACCTGGGGCATGTCAGCGGTGCGGTTTTGATGGCGAGCACGACGTACCGAGGAAATGAGAGGCAATGAGAGGGATCATGACCTGAGACATGGGAAGGGTGGAGAGAGAGAGAGAAACGGGGGGAAGGGAGATAAAGAACGAAGGGAGGAGCGGCGGGGCATGGGGGTCTTAGTTGGCGATGCAACGTGCCGCGCTCTACGGAGTCGCTTCGAGGACGATGATCGAAGAATCCACCGTACAGTCAACCACCTCAGATCTCGCTTGAAAAAAAAACGTGTCGCGTCGAGATTAACGAGCTACTCGTCATAGATACCCGCTTTCCTACTTGCAGACAGTCGCCGCCCGGACGATATATATCAGCGAAAGCCGCCGCGTACGAGAAAACGTCGAGACTTGTGAATTAGAAAGAAGTCCTACATCGTAGGCGAATCCGCGGTATTGCCATCGAGATTAGCACCTCCAATCAGGCAGTTCTTTGCCCGACAATGCGCTCCGTCATCACTCGCGATAGTCCAACATAATTCATCGGCAAACACAACTCCCGCAGCTGGTCTCGCCCCAGACCGGTCGAGACCACCTGCTCATCTTCGCACAGCAACTCTAATAACGGCACCCTCTCGTGCTCGCTCCTGCGACAGAGGTGGTACACAAGGTCGTGCGCCACCTGTCGTCCCAGCTTGTCTGCGAGCACCATCATCACCGCCTCAGACACAATCCCGCCTTTCGTCAGGCCAAGGTTCTTCTCCATTGCTTTGGGGTGTACTTCCAGCCCGGCCACCAGATCGGCTGTCTGTTTCAGTGTGGCACACGTCAACTTGCATATCTCCGGCAGCGCGATCCATTCAATCTCCCACGGCCCGGTAGACCGCTCATGGTCCGCCACCATCGCTTCGTACAGCGCGCTGCAATGAGACCGCACACTGGCAGCCATCGCAGTAACATAAGCGCACGAGATCGGGTTGCGCTTTTGCGGCATCGTCGATAATGACCATCGTTGGTCATAGAATGGCTCAGAAACCTCTCCTACTTCCGTTTGCATCAATAGCTTCACGTCCATTGCAAACTTGGCACAGCTCCCTGTCACTAGGTTAAACAATCCCCCGACCTCGGCGATGCGATCGCGCTCCGTGTGCCAGGCAATCTCGGGAACGGAGAGCCCAAGCCACTTTGCAAGTTCTTTCTGGCATTCCAGCGCTTTTTCGGCAGGCAGCGAGGCGAGCGTACCGGCTGCACCGCCAAACTCGAGAACGAGGAGGCGTGGTTTGAGTTGCTCAAGGCGCTCCTGGTGTCGTTGGAAGGTGGCAAGAAGGCGTGCCAGTTTGAACCCAAACGTCATAGGGACAGCCTGTTGGAGGTTGCTACGAGCGGCCATGGGCGTATCGACATGACGTTTTGCGAGCACGCCAAGGCTCCCGATGATGTCACTAAGCAACGCTGAGACGATGTCGAGCGTCGATGTAAGCTGAAGGACAGTAGCAGTATCTGTCACATCCTACTAGCCCCAACCCTCGTCAACTCCAGACGATCGTCGCCATCAGATACATACCTGAGTTGTTGCGCCATAGTGGGTCCACTCTCCAAGACCCGGACTTTTGGCGTTGACTCCGCGGACGATCTGCTGCACTAAGCCCAAGACGGGATAACCGATCTTCTCGGTGTCTCGCTTGAATTCTGCAAAGTCAATGTTCTCGACGTCTGCGCAAAACACACAGATTTCAGAGGCAGCATCCTTGGGGATGATGCCGAGGTCTCCTTGCACGCGAGCAAGGCAGCTTTCGAAACGGAGGTAATTGGCAGTGCGAGTCCGATCTGACCAGATGGTGGTGACTTCTGGCGTAGAGAAAATGTTCTGAAAGATATCTGAAGACGACATCGTAGCCTTGGCTGAGTTTTCGATAGCGCGGAGTTGCACCTGCTGCAGCATCACACGTTACCCAACTTGGGGTCATGTTTAGAGATCTGCTCGTCGTGGGACTCGCGATAACTTGGACTCTCGGGGGCTCTCGTGTTCCCGAGCTTTGGTGATGCTGATACGTCCAGGTGTATCCGACAAGGGTAAAACTTTGTGTTACACGCCCTAGTCAGTTGTGCCATACCTCGGAAATGATATCTGCTCTCTGATCCTCCTTCTCCGTCCCCGTCCCCTTCTCAGCACCCTCTGTCCCGTCCTCCAACTGCCAGTGTGCAAGGAAATGCTCCGAGACGTGTGATCCGTCCAACACAAATTGTGCATCTCTTGCAATAATGGATTTTGGTACGACTCTGACCCCCCCTTCCGCCTCCCGGGAGTATCCGAAGGCGCAGCACAGAGCGAGGTGACGACCGCAAGATGATAGCTGTTGTACACCAACAGTGTGTACACCGAAAAACATCGGTTGACGAGGTTGATCACATTGGAAAAGCATGGCCGGTGGTTCTTCGGGAGGCTCCTGACTAACAGTGACTTGGGGGGATCGATACGAGGCGAGATCGTGGGGTGAGAGGTTGTCCTCTGGTGGCCCTGCACCGGATATCTCAATGTCATGTTCAATCTCGCGTTGAACTAAAACGGTGATTCTATTCCAGTTAGAATGAGAAAAGAGGAGAAGACGCAGGACGTACTCCGAACGAATGGTAGTGCCCGTGACCTTTGCAAAGTGCGCAAGCAGGTACTCGTGCTGATACGAGAAAGATACAATGCTCCAGATGGGCTATTTTGAACGATAGCCAATCTCCTGTGGGCAGAACGGCGAGCTTGCGCCCCTAGACGTCTTCAGGGTGGCCGGTCCTTGAACATCTGAGTCACTGGACTTGGAAAAGTGAGTAGGTACCAGTAACGATCGAGAGAATGAGGACTCGCTGTTGGTTGTCCAAACGACGGATATGAAGAAGGGGTTGACGAGTACGGAGGTGGGATTGTGAGTCGGGAAGATTGTCTCTGCCAAAGGGAGAAGTTCCTCTAATATTTGACTCGTTCCAGACTCCAAGGATGGTAGATTAGCGAACATTACTGTAAGTTCTCCGTGCTATCGGTGCTCCCTCTATGACCATCATGGTGTAGCATGGCTTATGGACCCACGCGACTTGTTTGCGGGGTGTTGGCGTGAGGTCTTTCAAACGTTACTTCATACTCTCCGACAACTCGGAACTCCGCCGCATGCACGTTCGTCCGACAAGTCACAAGGTGAACGTTTCACAAAATATGTATTGTACTTGTTGACCTAATGCAAGCGTGACGCCAAACTTCGTAGCGACACCCGACGGTGCCTGATAAAAATCGAAAATGTCCGAGCTCGAACGGCTCCGGATGGTCATCTTCTCCTCGCTCCATGATGGAACGCCCTTTTGAGATCTCTCTGAGCTGGCGATCGCGATCCTGACTACCAGGCTCCCCTTCCATATGGTAGGACATCATGACACAGCATGGCGTTTGACGTGTCCACCGTGTTTCGTGTAGCAAGCTGCGGTCCGAGCTTTGTTTCAACTATATATGCGTTGAAACGATTTCTCTCTACATGTTCCATTTACCCTTCTCGTTGACGAAATTCCCCACCCTCTCGTTACACAATGAACCGATCAAGTGGATCCCCAAGTGATCCGCAGAATCACACGTTAGAGTTGCTCATCAAAAGCATCCTTGAGGAGTAAGTCTATCTCGGTCATATTCAAGGAGTTGAAATTGTACTTGTAACGACAGGTCTAGTGAGGACGGAGTCCAGACCCGCGAACTTGGCGTCATGTTTAGAGATCTCCGCGTCGTGGGACTCTGCACCGGAGCAGCCGTTCAGCACAATCTCACATCTCTGTTCTCTCCTAAGTTGGTAATCAAGTCTATTAACAACTTGCGCCACCCTCCTGTTCGCGACATCATCTCCGGCTTCGATGGCGTGGTGCTTCCAGGAGAGATGCTTCGTGCGCATCCCAGTTCATTAGTTTCATCCTGCTTACATGCAAGGTTTCATTTTGTGCAGTTGTTTTGGGCCGGCCCGGTTCTGGATGTAGTACCTTTCTCAAAACACTCGCCAACCGTCGCGGAGAGTATCACGACGTTCTCGGCGAGGTCTTCTACGACTCGCTTACACCCGACTCGATCAACCAGCGCTATCGTGGCGATGTCTTATACTGTCCTGAGGACGACGTGCACTTCCCAACGCTTACCGTCGAGGAAACGTTGGGTTTTGCCTCGACGATGAGAACTCCCAGCCGCCGAGGGAACGCTGAGTCGAGAAAGGCATTGGCGACGCATATGACAGAAGTTCTCATGCACATATTTGGACTGGAACACGCGAGGGATACTGTCATTGGTGATGCGTTTATACGGGGTATTTCAGGTGGCGAAAAGAAGAGGGTGTCGATAGCAGAGACCTTGTCCACCCGTGGTAAGCTCGTTTGTTGGGACAAGTACGTCTTCTTCTAGTATCACCCCCAAAGCGAATTTTGATGTATTCTCAGTTCGACGCGTGGTTTGGATTCATCCACGGCGCACGAATTCATCCGAGCGCTTCGTATCGCGACCGACACGGCGAAAATGACGACGGTGGTCTCCATCTACCAGGCTGGGGAGAAACTATTCAATCTGTTCGACAAAGTGTGTCTCATCTATGAGGGAAGGATGGTTTACTTTGGGCCGGCGAAGGAGGCCAAACGTTACTTTATCAATATGGGATATAGGCCTCACAACAGGCAAACGACACCGGATTTCTTGGTGGCATGTAGGTTCTCTTCAGTGTTTTGAAGTGATTTACACGCCATTCATGTCGTGCAGCGACCGACCCGAATGGAAGGAAAATCCGCTCTGGGTTCAAGGGTGTTGTGCCGCGCACGGCAGACGAGATGGCGGCATACTTCAGGGAATCTAACTTTGGGCAGCTCAACCGGTGGTCGATCTATTCGTACTACCACCTCTACGTCAACAAGCCCGAGTTAAAGACTGCCTATGAGGCAAGTGCCACGAGTGAACATGCGCAACGTGCACCGAAAGCCCAGTCATACACACTCTCCATCCCAATGCAGGTCCGGGCAGTAATGCGCCGTCGAGGGCAAGTACTGAAGGGCGAGCGTGGTACTCAAATTGTTCAAGCATGGTGCGTAGATTGTTGCGTCTCTCTTTCGGAGGCCGGTCTGTCATGTATGACTACAGTGCACAGATACTCCAAGCCGTTTTCGTCGGGACGGTGTTCTTCCAGGTTTCTGACAACACGAGC
Organism: Zangia roseola; assembly: GCA_038090095.1. Classification (NCBI taxonomy): domain Eukaryota; kingdom Fungi; phylum Basidiomycota; class Agaricomycetes; order Boletales; family Boletaceae; genus Zangia; species Zangia roseola. Next base: position 82,212 of record JBBPMD010000025.1, read on the forward strand.
ACCTACTTTTCCCGCGCAGGTGTACTCTTCTTGTATGGGTTCCCTGTGATCATCGGATATGCAACGGCATTGACCCCTCCATTTGGCAGTGCTTTGTTCTGTTGCGCGATGGCATCCATGGCTGAAATTCCAGGGCTTTTTTCTCAGCGCCGCGTCGTCCATCGTCATCAAAAGGCCGCTCTGTATTACCCATTTATCGAGAGTTTGGCTCACACCATTGTGGACATTCCATTCAGCCTCGTTTGCACTGTCATCATCACTCTGGTTCTCTATTTTCTGGTCGGTCTTCAAAAATCGCTGGGACAGTACAAGTGCGCTAGTTTCAATAACTTATTTGCCAGCGGCACTAGCTCACGATCTTTGCAGCGTGTTCCTCATCTTCATCTTTCTCATGACACTCGTGATGAAGACCTGCTTCCGAAGTGTCGCCGCCTTTTCTGGAAGTGAATCGACCGCCATTGTGACGGCTGCAATGTTGACACAGTTTCTGATCCTCTTTACGGGGTTTTCTATCCCTGCTACGAATATTGTCGGGGCGCTGAGTTGGCTGACCTACTCGAACGTACGTCCGGCGACGTCACGGCGTCCTTTATTTGGCTGCATGCTTACGTCTCCGTTTCCGCAGCCTTTTCGCTATGCATTCGAGTCCTTGATGGTCAACGAGTTCCGTACCCTCAACGCGACGTGTACGACCCTCGTACCTCAAGGACCCGGGTACGAGAACGCCACCCTTGTGAACCAGGTGTGTGTGACCCTCGGGTCACAGCCTGGCATGGCGACCATACCCGGCAAGACGTACACGTACCTGGCATTTGGGTATACACCCTCGCATTTGTGGCGTGTGCGTAATCATCTGTTATCTCCCCGGCGTGCGACGCTGAGGTGTTCGTGCAGAATTTTGGGGTTTTATGCGTGTTTTATGTCGGTTTTCTTGGGGTGTATCTCTTCTTTACTCAATACAACAATCGGATGACGCAGGATACAACGGTGGCGCTCTACAAGGAGGGGAGCGATCGTACGCACAGTCGGCAGTGTGTGGACGAAGAGAGAGCAGTACCGGGCTACCTTGACGGAACTTGTGATAGAATGGACGCCGTCGACGACATCGCGAACTTCCGAACGACGGAGACAGACATCTTTTCATGGAGGAATGTCGAGTACGAAGTCCCTGTTGCCAAAGGGAAGATACGCAAATTGCTGGATAATGTCTCTGGCTATATCGCTCCCGGAAAACTGACGGCATTGATGGGGGCGTCGGGCGCGGGCAAGGTAAGTATGCCCTTCATTGGAAGGATGGGTTCCAACTATCAGTATGGTTTCGATAGACGACGCTGTTGAACGTCCTCGCGCAGCGTGCTTCAGTCGGCGTTGTGACGGGTGACTTTTCGGTCAACGGACAGCCGCTTCCTGCAGACTTCCAGGCCCAGACCGGGTACGTCCAACAAATGGACACACATATCCCAGAGACGACCGTCCGCGAGGCCCTCCTTTTCTCGGCCAACCTTCGACAGCCCACATCTGTTCCGATGGGGGAGAAAGAAGCCTAGTATGTCTCGTTCCACTTGTACTTCCATGCTGTTTCTGAGGCGTTCTACTAGCGTTGACAAGTGTCTCAAGATGTGTGGCCTGGAAACCTACGCAGATGCGATCGTTGGATCACTTGGTGTCGAGTACAGGAAACGCACCACTATTGGCGTCGAGTTGGCCGCTAAGGTGAGATACTGGGTCGTCTATTCGTATCGTGCGCAGTTCATGAGGGTGCGACGTAGCCGAAATTGTTGCTTTTAGTCGACGAACCCACCTCAGGTCTTGACTCCCAGTCCGCGTGGGCCATCGTGACCTTTCTTCGGGAACTTGCTGACAATGGGCAGGCCATTCTTTGCACGTAAGTCTTATTCCAGTGTATTCGCCCATATGTCACTATTTACGCGCACAGGATACACCAACCCTCGGCGGAACTGTTTCAACTCTTTGATCGATTGTTATTGCTCCGCCAAGGGGGACAAACGGTCTACTT